>JAZKJV010000675.1:1092053-1198226 GCA_037367405.1 Ottelia alismoides | reverse complement strand
TCGCCACCACATTCTTGACTCTAGGCTTATCCTTAATCTCAATATCAAATTCCTGGAGTAGAAGGATCCATCTGGTCAATCAAGCTTTGGCATCCTTCTTTCCCATAAGGTACCTGATGGCGGTGTGATCAGTATAGATAGTCACTTTGGATCCCAAATATATGATCTGAATTTCTCCAAGGCAAAAACTACGGCTAGCATCTCTTTTTATGTGACTGTGTAGTTCCATTGAGTATCATCCAATGTACAGCTAGAGTAGTGAATGGCAAAGGGTAAACCATCCCTCCTCTGTCTTAGCATGGCCCCCACGGCAAAATTGGAGGCATCCATCATGATCTCGAATGGGAGAGACTAATCAAGTGATTGAAGGACATGAGCCTCAACAACTAGATGCTTAAGAGTCTCAAAAGACGCCAGACACTTATCATCTACAATGAACTCGGTGTCTTTTATCAGCAGATTAGTGAGCGGTCGGGTAATTCTGCTGAAGTCATGAATAAAATGTCGGTAGAAACCGATATGCCCCAGAAAAGACCGCATCTGTTGCAAGTTGGATGGTGGATTGAGTTTTCTTGATGATATCCACCTTGGTCGGATCAACCTCCATGCCCCTGTTGGAGATGATATGACCAAGCACCATCCCCTGAGTCACCATGAAGTGACTCTTCTCCCAAGATAGAACAAGATGCACCTCAATGCAGCATTGAAGCACTCGGTCTAGGCAATCAAGACAAGCATTGAACCCGTCGCCTTAGACCGAGAAGTCATCTATGAAGACCTCTAAACAGTCACCCACCATATCCGAGAAGATGGACAACATGCACATTTGGAATGTCGTCGGGGAGTTACATCGACCAAAGGGCATCCGTCTGAAAGCATATGTCCCAAACAGACAGGTGAATGTCGTCTTCACCTGGTCTTCGGGCGCTATGGCCACCTGATTGTATCTGGAGTACCCATCAAGGAAGTAGTAATGACTCTTCCCAGCTAGCCTCTCTATAATCTGATCAATAAAAGGCAGCAGGAAATGATCATTCTTGATGTCCTGATTCAGTCATCTATAGTCCACACAGACCCTCCAAGAAGTGGGTACCCGGGTAGCTATCTCCTCTCCAGCTCACTCACAATTGTAGTGATGCCCGTCTTCTTGGGCACCACATGTAATGGACTTACCCATTTAGAGTCAGAGATGGGGTGGATAAAATTGACGCTCCACCATTTGGATATCTCTTTCATTACTACCTCTCGAAGATTTGGGTTCTGTCGTCGCTGGAACTCATGCGAAGGCTTCGCGTCCTCCTCCAGATAGATATGGTGGGAGCACAGGGCCGGACTTATCCCCTAGATATCAGCTACACTCCATCCTATTACCTTGTGATTTTCTTTCAAGAATCTCCATCAATCGAGATTCTTGCTCTCCAGTCAAATCTGTTGAGATAATGAGTGGCTACATCTCATGTTCACCTGCAAGGAACCTATACTTTAGCGACTGTGGCAAAGGCTTCAGTTCTAGGAAATTGGGAGCTGGAAAATCTTGCTTCTGAAAGGTCTAAGTGAAGGAAACCATATCTGAGTGTGAGAACTCTCGCTGATCATGAAGAACTGGTGAAGATGGCGCTATTGGAATATCTGTGCTTGATGTTGTCTCATTCTCCACCCTAGCTGTTGGCTCTCTAGGGATGAAATCATCCCAGTCTATGTCTGAATCTGAGGGATCTGAATCAAAATCACACTAACTCTGCCCCGCTATTCTTTATGCGATCGTCAGCCTCAAAAGTGTCCTCTGCCAGGAATGTGCTCTCCAAACTTTCTTCTGTAGGAAGTTGTGAATCTGTGGCATCTGAAGATGAGAGAAGGGCTCGTGAAACAGGGTCGGAACAAGCGGCTTCATCATCAGTGATCACAAAGTTGCACTCCTGGTGGACATCTCGCTCTGCCTCTATCGTCTGCTCTACATCGCTGAAATGCTCTAAGCAAGCTGAATCTCACGCTCTAGTCTCATTAATCATGTCTATTTGTATACTCTCGCCCTCGACATGAAAGTACACCTTCCCGCTATCATGGTTAGACACTGCCTTGGTTGTGGCCAAGAATGGGCATCCTAGAATGATGGTGGTATCAGTCACAGACTCATGGATCTCCATGTCCAACACAATGAAGTCCATGGGGAATTTCAGGCCCTGAATTGTGACACCACATCCTTCAACATCCCCTTCGGCCTCTTGATAGATCGATCATCAAACTGAAGGACTGTCCTGCTCCGTCTAAGAGGGCCAAACTCGAATCGGTCGAGTAAGGTTGCCAGAAGGAAGTTGATGGAAGAGCCACTGTCGAGTAGAGTACGATCAAATCTCTGCTCATGAATATGGCATCTAACATAGGGAGCTCCTGCATCTGGCCTCTTGGCTGGCAGGCGGTTCTGGATGGCAGCAGGTGGCACAGGTCAGAACATGGATTTTCTGCCTGATGGTTCCTCTTCTTCCTACAAATGGTGGTCTTCTCTCTCAAGTTCCTATGTAAGAGAGGGATGTGCTCAAGTACCTCCTGTAGAGTCAGCTGGATATGGAATCAGTCTATCATCTACTGGATGAACTCTAACTATTGGTATTTTTGAATTTTTTTATTCCCCTTCACCAAGCGGAGTGATTGAGGTAAGGGGATGACTTGGCCCTCCTCAAATAGAGGGCTAGTAACAGATTCCTACTGCTGAGAAGGAACAGAATCCATACAAGTATCATCATGCATCACATATGGATTCAAGATGAAGAAACCTTTCCTTTATTAATTTTTTTGTTCTTTTTGTGTGGTCTTGAGATACAGAAATTGGAGTGAACACAACTGGAATAGAAATGGTGGCATCAATACGACCCACAACATCGGACTTCACGGCATCAGCACTGTGCTCTAGCTCAGTATCTGGTAATCTGGTGGCATCAGTACCACCGACTAGATCTGGAGGAGCAACGGCCTCAGTATCATCGACTGGATCGGCATCATCCTTGGTGGCGTCAGAACCACCATCATCAACATCATCAGCGGCATCAGCCACGCTATTCTCCTCATCTAGCGCTCCTGGATCCTCGTGGCATTGTCATTCAGACGAGGCATCGTCGGCTGGCATTCTACCGCTCCTACCTTGCACAAAATCAACATCAAATGTGTATGAAGCAATGTCACCCAATAAATCACTAGGAGTGGTGGTCTTTGTGAACTGTACCTGCTTAGATTTCCTCTTCAGGTTGTTCAAGTGGGGATCGATCTGAGCGGATATGGCGGCCTTGCCCTTTATAGTCTCCCTCATCTCCTGGCGAAACTTGTCCATGTCCCGCCTAAAAGATGCCTGCTGGTCTAAGAGTAGGTGGGCTAAATCATCAAGGGTTGGGTTCTCATAGGCTGGCCCATGAGAACCGGACGGGTTGCCTCGCTGGAAATGAGGTTGCTGCTGCTGGAACTAGTAAGGGGGAGGATGAGAATACTGCTGTTGAGGTTGTTGCTGCCTCCACTGATGTCCCTGCTGGTAGGGACGAGGACTCGACTAATACTAATGTGATGCCTGCTGGGAGTAATGGGGTTGTTGTTGCGGCTGGCTGGACTGCCCACCCTAAGCTGGAGGTTGTTGCTGGGACGAGACGCCTCCGGTAGACCACCTGAATCTAGGATGACCTCTGCGGATCCCGGGTTGCTACCGATCATACCAAATCCATTGACTTCCATCAATGGCTCCTGCTCATATGGGGGTGGAGAAGAACTGTCAGTGGCTGATCCTGTTGGTACACCACCATATGAGTGTCCTGATATGGCGGTGGCTGAGAAACCTAGTGCTGCAACTGCTGAACCGGCTCCGCCTAGATGTGGTGAACCTGTCGGTATTGAGCGGAGTGCTAGGACGAGCCGAATGCTGCTAGGATCAGCCCGTGACCTGGGACAGGGTTGCAAAGCCGTCTGTGCCTCCTGGAGACACATGATATGGATCTTCATGTCACTCAAGGTATGTGCCAAATAATCAATTTGTGTCATTCCCTGGCACTTCTTCTTCTATATGATCTCAATACAGTCTAACTTCTCGCTGATGATGCCTATGTCAATGGTCGTAGACTTTGTATGTGTTGATGCTGTTGCTGACGAAGAAGTGGATGGACCCGCATCAACCTGTGCTATCCTCTTATAGGACACGCCATGGGGTGGGGGCTTCCCTTGAGTGTAGAGCCTGGTCTGGGACATCACTGTATAGTTCTTGTCCATCTCCTCATAGATGGCCCAGACCTGGTCCTCATCTTTGGTGAAGTAGGATCCCCCACAAGAAGCGTTAACTAGCCCCTGCAGCTCTGGTGTCAGCCACAAAATGTACTAAGTTGGGCTTGGATATGTCGTGATGGGGACACCGATCGATGAGCTCACAGAATCGATCCCACACCTCATGGAACTACTCGTTGGGGATCATGGAGAAATTGTTGATCAGAGCTCACGTTGCGTTCATATAGATGAGTGGATAGTACTTTTTCAAGTACTCAGTCTGGAGCTGCTCCCACAAAGTCACATATCTCCCTAAATGCTTCATCTAGTAGGCTGCTCTGTCGACGAGGGTGAATGGAAATGCCATCATCATGATGGTGTCATCATCCATGTATCTATCGTGGACAGTGTTGCAGATCATCTCAAACTCCTGCAGGTGTAGATGCAGCTCCTTAGTGGCAAGCCCATGGAACATGGGCAAGAGATGAATGGTCTGAGGGGGAAGCTTGAAGTCTCCCAGAATCGCCGGAAGCTGGATCTAACGGTGTGTAAGGGTTGCACCAGGATTGTGTAACTCCCTCATCAGCCTGGTGGGTCTGGCTGGCTCCTGCGGCTCATCTGTCTATCCTCTATCTCCTCCTCCAACCTCTGGAATCTCTCCACTGCTTGTACGATGTGGCTCTCTTCTATCGGCTCGCATATGTGCTATCTCTCGGCGGACCTCTGCCATGAAGGCTCCTTGGTCTCTAATCTGCCTATGCATCGTATTCAGGAATGCTAGAAGTATGTTGTTGATTGTGCCATGATCTAAAACTTATGTCGAACCCTGGGGCTGTCCATCGGTGCACTCCTCACTGTTGGCCATCTCGTGGGTCTCTGCAAAGGCAAAAGACCCGAACTCATGTGTTGTCATTTGAACAAATAGTTGTGTTGTTGGTCTCTACTCGGGCACCTCAGGCCTAGAAGAAGGGTGGTCAAGGGGAACAAGGCAGGATCAAACTCAGGTTCGAAGAGCGGGTCTAGGATCTCCGGAACCTCCCTAGATTAGTGGGATGGAGTGCTCGAGAGTGGTGCTATCAAATGCATCCTAAGGGACCTCCTTCCCATCATTGTGATGTGGGAAAAATGCGGATGAGATCTGGTAAGCAAATAAGATCGACAGTCAAACCCCAATTTCACCTACACAACGTTGAGCTGATGACCGTGAAGGTTCGGTCGTTTATCTTGTCGATTTATTTAGGTGATAATTCAGTCTTATAGAGCGATTAGGCGAGCTGGTAGGAACCCGATGCTCCTAATAGATTGGCCCAATCCCAAAGCTATATTTTTCCCAACCAGTACAAGTTACGGACCGTTTACCAGCTACCTGATCAACTCAATCTGTTAAGGACGTCGCGACCTGCTTTATCGGAAACCAGATAGATCTTTACGGGAGAACGACTAACCCCAGGATCAGTAGTTCTAACGAGAGTTCAGGTATGGCTCTAGCCTAGTGTATGGGTCACTCTCTCATGCAAGCAAATCAAACAATGAGGGGATGACTCTCCCAAGACATATTTTTAAGTAAGGTGTCTTTATGATCAAGTTTGATTAGCAGTCACAATTTTATAGTTGTCTCTTTTTATGGTATTTTTCAAAATCAAACAAACGCCTAAAAAATTTTTCAATCTCATGATTATTTTAAGTCCAAAAATGAAGGGGAGAATTCTAAAAAACTGATGTGCGATCAACACGATGATGCATGCAAAGTAAGAAAGGCATACTTGACTCCATCTCTCTACATGCATGGTGATCCGCACATAAATTTAAATACAGAAATAAAAGTAATCTAAATGATGCAAGAAGAAAACAGCCTTAGATGAGCAATTTCTAATAATGCAAGAACAATAGTTAACTGACTAGAGAGAGAGGTTGAGTTCCGATCTATGATGCAGATCGGTGTCTGCCACAACGGATTTTGCACGTGATGTATACGGCCTCTAGTAGCACGTGACCTCTCAATCAATTAAAATAACTTTTTATTATGAATTATTAATAAGGTTCAATTACTAATCTATAGGTGCAAGCAGTCTATTAGGGATTGGTCCTTAATTATTTACGTCGCAACCAAAAGAAAATCCTAAGTCTAAGGGCCAAATTCTACGAGAACTAAATAGAAAAAAGACGAAGAAAATAAAATAGGCAAGAAATTGCGGTGAGGTTCCCCGAGCACACCGGTGCTCGGCAAAACATACCCCGATATGCCAAGTGTCTAGAGTCTGATGGTCCTATATTATTACAACAATTATAAAACGATAATGTGCTGGAAATAAACTAAGATAGTCTACTCTCTAAAAACTACAATTGTCTCCTACTGCTCCTGCTTCTCCTAGGGCACTTGTCTCCACCAAAGTATCCTCAGGCGGTTCTTCGCACGAAAAGAGAAACGGAAGTGGGTCAGAAAACCATTGTAACAAATAGAGATAAAGATAAGCAGAAAAATCTGAAAAGACTACTAAGTTGTGCTCCCAGCAACGGCGCCATTCTGATGGCACGAAAACTGAGATCCAGTAAGATAGAAAAATAATCACAAGTCATTGTTCTAAACCAATCAATTCAGTCAATCAAGAAAAATAAAGACCACAAAAATCAGACAATCAAGCACAAAATTCAATGTTAGCGGCATCCACTATTTATTTAACCTGGTATAGCGACCACGGTCAAACACAAGGAGCACGAGTGAAACCTACTTAGTAGTCCTAATCAAAAAGTTAAAAGTTAATTTTTATTTATTTTTATTTTGCAATTTTTTATATTTTCAAAATAAGAAAAAAAGCAAAATAAGTTAAGGAAAATAAGGCACAAGCAAGATTCCACAATTTTTATTAAGGTCTAAAAAGACTCAAAAATCAGAAATAAAATTTTTTTTATGTTTTTCAAATATTTAGATGTTTTTGATGATTTTATGGGATTTTTCAAATTTTTATATGATTTTATAAAAATCAAACAAAGGCAAGAAAAGAAATCAGTGTATAGGTTGGACTAAAAGGCAAAATTAAAATAGTAAAAATGCCCTAATATCCTGGATGTGATTTTTGTGAAAAAGTAAATAAAATATCTAACTACAGAAATTGAAATTATATTTTTTTGAATTTTTTTGAATGTTAATGTTTTTTATTATTTTTTAGAGTTTTTGATTTTTAGGGTTTTTACAATGATTTTTAAAACAAAAATGCTACTAAAGTTAAAACACACAAAAACAAGCATACAGTAATTTTTTTGTGATTTTTAGAACATTTTTTATAATTTTTAGGTATTTTAGAAAATATACAGAATAGTTTTTATGGGTTTTGATTTTTAGAAAATATCAAATAAAACTAAATTAATTCACAAAAACCACCATAAATATTACATGTTAGGAGGAGCTGACTGTAATTTTTATGGAATTTTGGAGTTAATTAGTTATTTATTTGATTAAAAACAACATATACAACAAGCGGGGACCTGAATGTAATTATGTGAAAGTTTCTAGGCCAAATAATAACATATGTAAAAACTAGGTCCTAATCTGCAAATTAGCCAAACAAACACGTGCGATACACGTGAAGAAGCCTCGTAGGGGTATAAATGCAACTACCAAAAAGTTCCCATTGAAAACGTAACATCCATGAAGTACAGGATATATAATGCAAATAAACCAGCGAAGCACGTGAACCTACACGTGAGTTCAGACAAATTAGACTAAAGTGCAAATACTGGAAAGATAAGGTCCCAACTGCAAAATGTTTAAACTACAACTTTATTCTGTGGACTGAAGTGAAATAACTAAACAAGCAGGATAAATGGGAAATATACCCGTTGCAAGTGTGTGCGAGGCACGTGGGGGCACATGGTAAGCTCTCGTGGAGGCGGCTGTTGACGGTGGCGATCTACTCTGCTCTGGATCTGACGGCTTAGGCGTGTGGAGCAAACATACAGGTATGATGTCTTCTGACCAGATCAAACGGTGCAGGGGAATGTCGCCTTGATGTTCGTTAATCGTGCATCTGACGCCTCTGACAAAAGGGGATGGATGGACGGTGAAGATGCGATATGGGCGACGGGTCCCAATCCGATGGCAGCTGAAGGTGCTGGAAGAATTGGACCTAAATCAACCTTCAATCAAGCACTAGATGAACTCTAATGCTCCAATGAAAGATCAGACAGGCCCGATTGTATCATGGAGTTACGCCGCGACTGATGGTAGTCTCCGATGGGACGACAAATGGTTGGAGGAGCAGGGTGTTGGCGCTTCACCTGGAGCTGCTCCGTCTGGTTAGCTGGTGGGTCAAATAGGAGCTTTCATGCAAACAAACACCTGCAAAGGACACGACGCTCGAAGGCGAAGCTCCAGTGAAGGTCTATTGCATACACAAAGATGAGAAGCGACGTGGAATGGCGTTGGGGTCTCCGACGAACGTGAAGGAGGGAGACCAGACCTAATCTCAACCAGATGGTTGAGCTGTAGGGTGGACAGGTTACGTGAGACAATGAAGGGTGATACGACGAGTCGACCTAAAAGGAGGGATGTGGATGTCGGAGATCCAGGCCTCGTGGTCAGAGCTAAGGTGCATGCGGCGGTGCAAAATGGAATGATTGGATTCGGAAGCAAAATGAGGGGGATAGGATGGATACCTGAAGATACGAATTGACTCCTAAGCCCAGGCAATGACGGTCGTCGAGGTTATGGCCTCAACCGTGTTGCGGCGGACGGGGAGGCTGCTCGCGGTAGATCTCCAGCTACGAAGGGTGAGCTGCGTCGTCACTGCACAAAATCGAGCTCCAAGGGACTCTCCAAGTAGCTGTCACTCAACTGGAGGTGGTTAGGGGTCGAAGTGGGAGTGAGGAATGAGCTACAGTGCTGAGAAGGTGGAGAAGATGCTTTATAGCCGACTCCAGGGTCTCCAAAGATCGATCGGTAGCGCACAACCCTAGGAAGATCCACGCCTTCCTATTAATTCGAGAGGAGCACGGATCTTAGGAGAAGCGACGGGCGAGAAATCGAGGAAAGAGGCGGCTAGAATCAGACTGGAAAAAGAGGGGAAGTAGCTCCAGCAAAGCGATTCGGGTCGGGTCAGCGCAGGGAGGCGATGTTGACCCGGGTCAACAAAATGAGCTGGACCAATCAGGAAATTAGAATTTCCAAAATATTTATAAAATCAATAAAAAAATAATAAATGAATTCAAAATAAAAAGTATATAAAATTAAATATGTTTATTAATTTTCAAATATGTTTTTGTGATTTTTAATTATTTTTATGACAATTAAATTACTGTATACGCAATATATGGTGTTATATATAGGTATAATATATCTATGTATTATGTACAATAATTTTTTATTTTATTATTTTTACATAAATACCCCTAATTTTTATTTTATTTATTTTTCCCATAATTTTAGGAGCATAAAACCATTTTTATTTTATTTTTATTACTTATTTACAGGTTTAGAATAAATAGGGAATATGACTTATATACATATACCTTATACATGTAAGAGAGGATTTTATTTTTTATTTTATTTTATTTTTCTAATTTTTATTTTATTTTTGTTTTCTTTCTAGGACTATATACACAGTGGTAGAAAGAATATTTATTTTTATTTTGTCAAAATAATAATTATTTACATATATGGTAATATGTACAACATAGAGTAGGCCTTATCTCTCTCTACTTATTTTATTTGACAATCAGGTCATGGTTTGACCCTCTCTTGGGATTCGGGTCACTCTGTATTTATTCTAAATACCTCCTTCCTTTTTCTTTTCCTTTATTCTTTTATTTTCGCACAAATACATGCTAATTATGCAGTATTAACAGATGCATGCATAATGTTATGTTATTGTATTTACACCTATTTACATGATGCTTTTCCAAGATAAGTAGCTAAAATAAAGAATAAAGAGTGAGAATCAGGGATTCATCAACTACCTTTGTGCAGTTCAAGGATCTCTTTTTGAAAAAGTTCTTCCCTTTGATTAGAACAAACTTGAAGCGCTCACACATTACTAGTTTCTCCCAACTCCCTAATGAAGCATTCAGTGATACATGTGAGATATTCAAAGATATATTGTAGAAGTGTCCTTATCACGGCTTAGAGCCTACCATCTTAGTTTAGTCAAAGTATTATGGTCTCAACCTGAGGTGCAGGGTTTAGTTGGTGTTGCTTGTGAAGGTAGCTACACTTCACGTGGTGCGGATACCGTCTGCAAGGTGTTCGAGAGGATGGATGAGATGAGCCGAGCATGGACCATGAGCAGAGCTCAGACAGATACCCCTCCCCCCTTACACTCTTATATAGGGGGTGAGGGCTACAAATGATCCTTTGAGGACCTAATTCCCATCATGGGGATCATCGCAGATAAGTTGACCATGGTAGAGAGGATCGAGAGGAGTATGGGTGAGTTGGACAAAAGCTTATCCAAATTATCGAAGCAGATGGCTGGGCTATCAGAGAAGGTATCTAAGATAAAGATACATGACGTGACTGCATATGCTGCAACCATGTACTATGTTCGTAACATTCAAGAGCAGTCGATGTCATGGCCACCTCAACCGTGGGTAGAGGACCAGACTTTTGCCCATTCCTTTCAGCAAAAAGTCCCGTCCATACAGATAGTTACAGAGGAGCCTTCCCATGTCTGGGAGGTAAATGATGTATGTCATACACATGACCCTGCTAGGTAGGGGATTTTAGTGGATCGTTTCTCTTACCAGTGTCCCCCAACTTTTTATAACACATCATTTACCCCTACACCTTTTCCAGCACAACAGAGTTCTGGAGCCTTTCACTCCTAGGAATCGAGGCAGCACCAGACGTCCATCCATCAGCAGATGTACCAGCAAGGCAAGCAGGACCCATCAATGCATCATCTTTCTGACCAGCACCAGTACTAGGGCCATCAAGGTCAGTGTTCATATTCTTCGCATCCTTCTTCACAACATCAGCCATCATCGTTAGGTCCCACAGATTTCCAGTGGTAGATACTCAAGGATTTATGTTCTTAAAGGAACGAGATACAACATTTGTGGGTTGACCTCCCCCCTTATTTCGTTTGCATGATGAGAATTTTACCCCTTCTACATCCATTTCCGCCTAGGTTAAGGCTATCCCCAACGTTCTGAACAAGACTCAACAACCATAGATATATGATCATGTATATTACTCGGATTCACATAAATCAGAGCATGAAATCCTTCCATTTAATTGTATTGATCGCATGTCACTCAGGAGCGGAAGGACTTTGGCCATGCCTGATTGGGCAAGGAACATGGAGAGGACAGCTTCTGAAGCTCACCCCGAGGAGACTTCAGAAGATGATGAGGCTAGGCATCACCAACAACACCTTCATCATGAGGTGGAGACATCATTGCAGCACGGAGAAGATTCAGAGTCTATAGAGGACCTTGCACCTTTGGTTGAGGAGAATGTACCTTTAGCAAACATTCCCCAACCTTTTGGTAGATACCTTTATTTTGAATTGCAAGTTATTTGTTAAATATTCAGTTGTGAAGAACTCTGTTTCTGGGAATAAAAGGCATGTTTCTATTTATGATTCAGATTCTTCGTATTCGTCTACTTATTTAAGACCTTTCCTTCATACTCTAATAGGAAAGAATACTATCAGAAAGATTCAGAAAGATAATCCTGAAATGGCACGTTTTTGTAAAGATAATATTATGATGAAAGTACCATTTTAAGAGTATGTCGCAAGTCATCCTGCTATTCAGAAATATCTGAAAATACATTGTATACCTAACAGGGTTATCAAGAAGAAGCTGAACAGTTATGTCAAGACACATGTTTTGTCAGTTGCCACAACATATTGTCGTAGGAACCAGCCTCTACCAAGTAAAAAGAGAGATTTAGGAATGCATTATGTGGTGAATCATATTGATGACATAATATTTGCACAGACTTTCCTTGATAACGATTCTTCTATCAACTTACTTCCCTTTGCTTTATATGAGAAGCTGAAGTTGGGTCCACTTCGTAAATCTAGAACATTACTTTCATTTGTTGAAATATATAAAGAAGGCAAAGGACGAGGTCAAGGATATCATCATATTGATTGAGGGACAAGATTACATAGTGGACTTCACTGTCCTTTATATGGATATACCAATCATTAGAGAGAAATACAAATCATCCTTGCATCCTTGGGCGGCCTTTCCTTAGGACCGTTGGAGCGTCCTTTGATTATCAAACAAGGATAATGAAGTTCCATTCTCTAGGGGCAGAAGTGGAACTTAAGATGAAGCAAACGAAATGGCAGTGACCTGACTCAGATTCAAGCATAGATTTCTATTCATCTTCCAAAGAAGATTGCAGAGTTGTTAGCACAGTTGGTGTTTGGAAACAAAACCCGACAGGGCTGAGTAAGACCCTCTCTTCTTGAGAGGATAGTGTACATGATGCAGTTTACGAGGTGTTGTCACGATTCTTGAGAAACGGATCATCTATTTATTCCTTTGATGACTCAGAGATCTCTACAGATCTGTCAGTTCCTACTTCTTAGGAACAATCAAAGGAGTTAAATTTAGAGCTGGACGCAGCTTTGATCGAATTATCGTGTTTCTTTAGCAATCCAACTCTTTATTTAACATAGTTGGTGGCCACCACTACAGAGTTAGCACCACCTTCATGCAACATGGAACCTGATTCAGCGATAGTTCAATCGGATTCGAATGATGATACTTGATTTGCCAAAGCTGAAGCCACTAATTCCTACACTCAAGTATTCTTTTCTTACGGGATCAAAGAATAGATTCCATGTCATCATTAGTTCTAAGTTGACCGTAGAACGAGAGTCTAGGATGTTAGAAGTGCTAGAGAAGAACCACAAGGTCATAGAATGGATAGTGTTGGATCTAGTGGGTATTAACCCTGCTTTGCTCACACCACAATTATGTTGAGGAGAATGCTAGACCTTGCCATGAATTTCAGAGGACTTAATACAAATCTTCAGGAAGTAGTTAAGAAAGAAATTGAGAAAAGGTGTGGATAAGGATTTATATACCGCATCTCCGACTCCAAGTGGGTGGCCCCCCTTCATGGTGTCCTGAAGAAGTCGGGAATTTAGATGGTCACCAACGAGGAGGGAGTTGAGATTGCAACATGTGTACCTACGTTGTGGCGTATCTATGTTGATTACGAACGTCTGAATGCCGCGACCAAGAAAGATCACTTTCCCTTACCTTTTATTGATCAGATTATGGAGACGCTAGAAGGGAAGGTGTTCTTCTATTTTCTTGATGGGTACTCTAGCTACAATTAAGTAGCCATCGCCCCTGTAGATCAGGAAAAGACAACTTTCACTCATCCTTTCGGAACGTATGCGTTCAGATGCACGCCATTCAGGCTTTGTAATTCACATGCACTTTTTAGTGGTGCATAATCGTTGTATTGCCTAAATGGTTGGGGATTTCCTGGAGGTATTCATGTACAATTTCTCGGTCCAAGATATTCATTTGATTCATGTTTAGCACACTTGAACTAAGTTCTTCAAAGATGTTGGGAGGTCAATCTGTTACTCTCCTGGGAAAAGAGTCATTTTATGATTAAGGCGGTTATCATGTTGGGGCATGTCATCTCCAATAAGGGAATGGAGGTTGATTCTGCCAAGGTAGATGCGATTAAGAAACATGATAACCAATACCAAGTCAGTACAGTTTTTATAGAAGATTTATTCAAGATTTTTCAAAGATTGCCCAACCACTGACTGAACTCTTAGGGAAGGACATCAAGTTCATTGTAGATCACAAGTGTCTAGAGGCCTTTGAGATCTTAAACATAAAGATCTGTGACTCCCTATTCTGTATACTCCAGATTGGTCTCTTCCCTTTGAGACCATGACTGATGCTTTAGATTTTGCTATAGGAGTTGTATAGGGGAAGAGGCAAGATTATATTCCCTTTGCTATTCACTACACGAGAAAAGTTTAGAAAGTGCACAAAAAATTACATAGTGATCGAACAAGAAATGCTCGTCGTAGTTTGGGCTCTTGATAAATTCAAGTCTTACATCTTAGGTGCAGAAGTGACAGTTTATCTGACCATGCAGCCATTAGGTATCTCATGGAAAAGAAGGACATGAAGGCACGTCTTCTTAGATGAATTTTATTATTCCAGGAGCTCTATTTGGAAATTAAGGATAAGCATAGAGTCAAGAATGTAGTGGTTGATCATTTGTCAGTAATGGAGCTGAAGGATTCCCCTGATTTTGAATCTATTAGAGAGACCTTCCCAAACGAGTTGATCTGTGTTGTTGATTCTCTTCCATGGTATGCCAACATGGTGAACTATCTTGTCTCCAAGCAAGTTCTCCAGGGTTGGACTAGCAGCAGTATTGATCGATTGAAGTTGGATTCGAGGAGATACCATTGGGAGGATCCGTTCCTTTTTTTAAGGACCGGTTTGTGTCTAGAGAAGGTGTATTCCTCAGGAGGAATACCAGAGTGTCCTCACACATTGTCACTCTCTTGAGACTTGAGGACACCATTAAGGAAAAAGAACAGCACACAAGGTGCTTCAATGTGATCTATTTTGGTCGACCTTGTTTAGAGATGCCACTAATTTTGTATGGTCATGCCATGTTGTTGTGCCACAAGCCTTCGAGGATCGAAAATTAATTATATGATGACGTTGCTATCCCCAAAAATCTCGTGACAAACAAATAATTTTTTTCTTCTCAAACTGCAAAATTAACTAAAAGAAAATAATGAAGAAAGAGAAATATTTTGCTACTTATTTACCTATATAACGGACAGGATCGAACTCAGGGAGGCTACAATTCCTGAGGGTTATTCAATTAACCAAAAAATCAATTAAAAGAGAAAGCATGAATCTCAAAGGCAAACTATCCTTGGTTTATATGGATTTTTTCTCTTTTTATTTTTTTATTATTTTTTTCTATTTTTTTATTTTCTGATTTTCAAATTTTTAGTGATTTTAATTGTGCATTTTTTTATTTTTAAATCAAGAACAATATGCACAAAACAAGAAATATGCATACCAACTCTTTTTATAATTTTCAATTATATAAAAAATGCTCAGAAAAATTCGTAGAAAATATTTTTATGTTTTAAAGATTTTGAAATATTTTTGGAAATTTTTGTAGAATTTGCATATGTTTTTGTATTTTCTAAAAATCAAACAGTGATTAAAATTAGAAACATTATAAAGCCTGGCGTAATTTGCACCTTAAAAATATTTTAAGTGCCCAAAACTCCTGACAATTATTTTTATGATGGATAGGGAAAATTATCTACAATAGAGACTGAAATCACAATTTTTGGATTTTAGTAGAATTTTTATGATTTTTGTAAGAAGTTTAGTATTTTTCACTTTTTTGGATTTTATAAAAAGTTAATGCACGAAATTTAGATAGATATTAAAAGATAGTGAAATACAATTACCTCAGTTTTTTGGAATTTTTAGGTAAATTTTCGAATTTTTATGAATTTTCTAATTTCATGCAGACAAAAAGATCATGTTTTTAATTTTTTAAAATTTTAGAAGTCAACAAAATGCTAGGAAAAATTTATACAACGTTTAGACCCATGGGAGGAGCATGCAGAATTTTTTTGAGAATTTTTCTAACAAATAAAAATATTTATTCTATCAAGAAAATCATGCAAAGTTATGTCAAGAAGCACAGGGACCAGATTGTAATTATTGAAAGTATGGACTGAATATAAACAACAAATAAAATTCAAGGGAAAGCTTACAATTTTCCCACGAAAAGCGTGTGAGCATGTGACTGTCTCTAGCAGGGGGTATTTTGTGATTTCTAAAATCTCTAGGGGCTCAGATATAATTTGCCCAAATTAACTTGATTCTGGTAGGGATCCTCTTGCAATATGCAGTACTTCCAGGGGGAACATGTAATTTTGCCAATATATTTTTTAATCCCCTAGGGCTTTCTTTGTTCACAAGGCAGCAAGGGGCGCTGCCCAAGGGGGAAGATTGGGGACCGCCGTCGGTGCGGCACAGCGCGGGCCGCGAGTCTGATCTGGAGGGCGGCGAGTCTCCGTACGGACGGGTTGTCACGGTGTAGAAGGCGGGCTTTGGCTACCAGCGGAGGAGTCCGGAGGGGAGCACGGGCGACGCTTCTGTGCGGGGCCGACGGATGCAGTGCGTCGGCACCACGCGGCTACTGGAGGCTTCAGCGGAGGAGTCTGGAGTGGCCGTGGTCACTGGGAACGACAGAGTGGGCACGTAGACACACCCCTGCGATGAGGCATGGACGGGCGGAGGAACGCCGCGAGCGCCGCAGCGGGTTGGCGCAGGAGGACTGTCTAGGGGAGCCGCAGGGAGATGGCGGAGTACGGGCGGCAGAGTGCGGCGGGGCTTTGGGTCGTGGAACTGTTGTTATTTTTTTATTTTTTTGGTTTTTTTATTTTCTATTAACAAATATTAAAAAAAGAAATTTTTTTTTAATTTATATAAACAGAAATAAAAAGAATCTTTTTTAAATTTTTTTCTTCGAAACAAAAGTTGTCAACAGAAAAAGAAAAAAATTATTATTTTTTTAAAATTATTTTGAAGTCCGAAATAGAGGGCAGAAAATAAAAAAAATATTTATTTATTTATTTTATTTTATTTTTTTCTTTAAGTGATCCTGCAAAACAAATGTTAGAGAGAAGAAAACAAATATTTTTTTGTATTAATTAAACTTTTTTTATTTATCAACAATTAGGATGCGAATACGATGGTTCGATCCAAAAGTCAAACGGAGTATGCGAACGGGGATCCGATGAAAATGAGGAATCGAATCTGATTCTCCGACCACCGTGCGTGGTCGAAGTTGATAGATCATGGGAGATAGAAAAGAATGCGGAGAGATCACGAAAATGAGATGAAAAATCAAGTTTGTTGCGGATCAAATCATGATGGATTTGATGATCTAGACAAAAAAATGACAATGAAATAAAAATGCGAGAGATAAAACTACGATTAATCTACGATAAAAATAAGAAGAAAATGACGGATCTCACTTTAGGAGCGGATAAATATCGTGATAGCCTAGACGAAGGCCGACTCGTTGTCACCGGACGGCTCGGAGGCTAGGCACCTTTCTCGATGAAAATTGCTCTCGAAGATTTGGCTCCTCTCACCAAAGATTGATCAAGTTGGAATGATGGAGAAGGAGCCATATAAATAAAAAAGATAGAGAATGAAATTTTAATTTTTGAATTTTTGGTTGAAGAGATATGAGAGATGAAAATTAAAATGAGATAAAGATAAAGAGAGATAAAAAAATATTTATAAAAATTAACTATTTTTTTGAATTTTTGTCACTTTATTTATTTGAATAAAATTGTTATTTTTTTATTTTTTTATGGTGGTTAATTAAGAATATCAACTATATACATATATTATATACATATATGACATTATATATATGGGTAAATGAGCAAATTAGTTTTTTAAACTTATTTTTTTATTTTTTATTTTTTAATTTTATTTTAAATAACTAGTAAAAATGTTTACAAATATATACAAATACAATATGTACAAAATACATGGGAAAATTGCACAAACCACCCCAGAAAACCAACTTTTTACTCGTAACTCCAAAAAATATAAAAATACAATCATTTTATAGATAATTTAATTTAGAATCTAATGGAAGTGAGATTGCTTCAATTTGAGTTCATATGGAACCGGAATTGGTCTTTCAATTAGTGCTTAGTGGCTTTTTCCAAGTGTGGTTGCTTTTATTCTGTACATGATTTAATTGTGTAATTATTTTTATTAATTAGAATACATTTTTATTTACAACTTTGGTTTTGAAAGTTATTTGATTTGAGGTCAATTAATGTACATATAAAATAGTGTAGTATACAAAAATACACAGCACACAATTTTTTTGGATTTTTTTTATTGAGGACCCTATCTCCCCCTACTTTATTCCTGGTCGATCAGGTCAAATCTTGACCTTCTCTCGGGGTTCAGGTCAGCCTGTATCTATTACATATATACAGTCTTTCTTTTTCTTTTCTTTATTTTTCCTTTATTTATTTATTTAATTTAGGTTAAAATGGTAAGAAGTGTACAATATTTACACATAAATGCAAGTTAGTAAGAATATGGAGTTAGTGTTATATACATGTGTTTTATAAGGGATTTTAAGCTAAAATAAATGAATAAAGATGACGAATCGTAGATTCATCATCCCCCTATGCTTTACCTTTGCCAGTCCCTTAGCAAACACTTATTTGAAAGAATAAGTGAAGAAAAAGAAAAAGAAAGGGAAAATAAAGAAAGTAGGACAATATTGAATATTAAACTTATAATCATAAAATTGTAGTTTGGAGCTCTGTCTGACCTTTGGATTATTAGTGTGTCGGAACCTTAATGGAAGATGGATTTAAAACCTAACAGCCTCTAAGTTCCACAGGACTCCTATTCAAGTCACCTCAACAGTCATGTCAGAACAAGTCTACATACACCAATTCTTATGACTATGAATGAATCTTTACTTGTACGATGTAAGTGAGGTATAGCTCCCCATCTCAGAAGTAGCAAAGAAATAGCCTCCCTCAACAAGGTAACTCTAGTTCCCTGGTCTAGCAACTCTTTCTTCGAGGAGCGGAGATATTCCCTTCTAAGTTCAAGTACCACCATCTCAAGAAGAGGGGATGGAGAAAAGAATGGACGGTAACCAGTGTATCTACCTATCCTTGGATGCATGACCAATGTAGCCAAGTCATCCGCTGCAAGCTTACAAAAATTTGTCTTTGATGCTCTTATTGTAATTTAATTTTTTGTATCCTTGTATATACACTCCGGCAAGCATTTTACTTTTCAATCAGGCCTGACCACTTTTGGAGATTCTGCAGTTTTTCCATACTTTTTTTGAAAGCATATACAAGGTGCAGCATGTACATAAGCAGTTTTTCCTCTTGAGTCAGTAGACTATCCCTCTTTTTAAGCATTATTTCAACCCCACAGCATCCTGTCTTTAGACCTCAACATTGCTAGACCATGTTGAGACACACTTCCTTCCCTAGAGGAAGACGAGAGGTTCCGCCTAGATGTACTACCCTCGTATGCTACCCCAAGCCAAAAGATTCTACCTCCTCACTACCTCATTTATGAAGAGCTACGTGTAGAGTGCTTGTCTAAGATAAGCCACAGTATGAAAGAATCATGTGTGTGTTGTTAAATGTTCTACTTAGACTAATCAAGATGACATGTGAACATAGTCTTATGGACTCAAAGAATTAAGTCTCTAGGACCTGAAAAGTCTTAACTCCATTTCTTATAAGGTTCCTCTGAAATTAAGTGGATTAAGGCCCAACTAAGCTCCATTCTTCAATTTTATTCCAGACTTAGTTTAAATGTCAATACTATCCTGAAAAATGCACATGCAAATGCAAGAAAATATGTACAATGCAAAGAAAGCATTTTTTTTTGAAAAATTGATGCACATGTGAAAAGAACATTTTTTAAACACTTTGCTAATTTTGAACTTTTTATGAATTTTTTTTGAAGAAAAATGTAGATGTAAAAGAAAGGTTTTTTTTGAATTATGCAAGTTTTTATAGATTTTTGCTTTTACAGTTTTTTTTGGAAAAGGGGTTAGTAAAATATATATACAAGTATATACAATATTATTTTGTTTTCTTTCTTTTCGTTTTTTTATTTGTTTAAGTTTTTTTTGTTGTTGTTTTTTGTTGTTGTTTTTTTTACACACGTGGATTTTACAAAATTATATACATACCCCCCAAATAAACATATTTAAAAGTACGAGTTATGTCTAAAGTATATATACAATATATACAGCACCCCCTTATACTTAGCTTTAACTATGTCCTCATAGTGATCAGAGAGTGAAAAAGGAAGATATAACTCGTGCTAAGTATAGAAAAGTGAAAAGATGCCTATGCTACAACGACTCAAAGAAAAGATAAAAAGACGAGAAGTTGGTGATCCCCCTTATACTTAGGATCAAGTAATCCTAGGTATAGTAGAGTGTACAAAAGGGGAAAACCGATTGAGAGAATGTACATACTCAAAAATAAAAAGACGATATGAACAACATCACCCCCTATACTTAGGGTAGAGTATCCCTAAGTATAGTCAACAACAAGAGTGATAAACAGGACGAATATGAACAACACAAATCCTTCATCCCCCCATATACTTAGGATAAAGCACATCCTAAGTATAGCATATATACACATGAAAAAGGGGTGCATGATAAAACGGAAGAAGAAAGAGTGAAACAAAAGGATATACAAGAGAAGTGGATGTACAAAGGTTAAGAAGGTCGAAAGTGAACCTTCTTGCGGGACCGCTGAGGTATGGATTTGACAAGGTGTAGGTCGATATTGGGGTTATCATTAGATATGAACTGATCAGGATCGATCAAGAATGTATCCTCAACGGTTTCAGATTGTGCAGGCCTAAATCGGTTATTGGAAGTAGTATGGTCATGTTCTTCCTGGAAAGTCTCGCAAACATCAAAGTAAAATGGCTCGAAATCATTATCAGAAATAGTAGGATCAATTTCAACCTGGCGAGCCTCTGCTGGATCATCATCTTTATCAAAAGGCCCAAATTCATTTATAAAAGCAATCAAATCAAATTTGGCTTAATCGATCTCATCTGAATCAAGGTGAATAGGAACAGACTCATCAGTGAAAGTAGTCAAATCATGTCCATACTGTCTAGTCTCAGAGTCTGCCTTCCGCTCTAGGGTGTCTATCGTGTAAATCCCACGGATGTCATCAATGCATCGCCACATACCAGAAGGGGGAACTCCAAGGTCTATGCTTTCCGAGTCTTCCTCCTTGAAGAGGAATTCCTGGGTTTCATTATCATCCAACATAAAGAATCTCTGATATTAACATCGAGGTCAAATTCCTTGGGGTTGGCTAACACGGGCAGGCTCTCATAGGATGCATGTCTCTGGTCAGTAGTGGGTATAGTGATCAACACATAGCTCCCTACATCAAAACGGAAGAGAATCTCTCCTGAACCATAATAAATAACGGCTCTCACAGAGGTGAGGAAAGGTCGTCCCTAGATGATTGGAGGGTGCTCCACAGGGGTGGAGGTCTTCATGGGCAATACAACAAAATCCGAAGTGAAATTCAAGACCTGAATATGAATGACAACGTTTTCTAGAATACCCTTCGACCTCTTGATAGATCCATCAGCAAATTGAACTATCATCCTAGTTTTCTTAAGAGGCCCAAGATGAAGAGATTGTACCATAGAGAAGGGTATTATATTGATTGACGAACCACCGTCAAGGAGAGTGTTATCACAAGAATGTTCAGAGATGGAGCAGCTCACAAGAGGTATGGTAGTGTTCCCTTTCTTAAAATGTAGACGGTGAGAGATGGCATAGGCAGTGGCCATGGTCAAAATGTAATGCTCAGATCTTCTCTTTCGCTTTCTCTTCGTGTGTTGAGGAGTAGATAAATCTGTCATGGCCTGTTGAAATGGGGCTTTAATGATCTCGTGAATGGTGGCCAACACTTCAGGTTCAGTCAACATTTTTTGAATTTTTGGACCTCCTCCATACAAGGGAGGAGATCGAAATCCACATATACACGAGGATTTCCAAGAGCAGTCTGTATAGTGGAATCCTTGGGGTCAAAGTTGGGACATGTGGTGGATAGATGTGTGGGTAAATGATTGGGCATTTGGGTCCTCTCCTCATAAAATGAATCAACAATGTGTCTCCCAAAATCTTTTTGGTTTTTTTCAAATTTTCTCATTTTTTTGTATTTTGTGCGATTGCAATCTTTCATGATTATCCTCAAGTGATTCCATATCCTCAAATAGTGGAGCAGCGTTCCGGCTTGTATTTATGTGAAATAGATTGCTAATCCTTGAATTCATATGCTCCATCATCTGGTTCAGTGTCTCAAGTGTGGAGATCATGAAAGGTGACTCCAAAATCCCTGGATCGGGTGGGTTGAATGAGGGTTGGTGAAAATCATCGTTCGATTCCTGAAATAATGGGTTAGGTTGATATGCACAAAAATCAGGAGGAAAGTTCTCTTGGAAAAGGGAAGATGGATCGACCGGAGAGTACGAGGTATCCGTGAAGATCGGATTAAAATAACTCCAGTCGGCCATCTCTGAAATAAAAGACAAGATCAGAAGAGCATGAGGGTCAAGTCAAAAGATATGGAGAAAAAGGCACAAATGCACAGAAGGATCGAGTATGCATACAAGCAATCAAACACAATGCAAATCCCCAGTTCACCAACTCAAGTCAAAGTGAAGACCGTAAAGGTTCGGTCAATTATCTTGTCAATTTTAGAGTTTGGTGAAAATACAATCTATCAGAGCGGTTAGAGCGAGCTGTTAGGAACCCAATGCTCCCAAGAGACTGGCCTAAACCCAAAGTTAGATCTTTCCCAGCCAGTATGAATTGCCGACCGTTTACTGGCTACCCGATCAATTCAATCTGTTAAGGACGTCACGGACCGCTTTACCAGCTATCGGAGAGATCCTCGCTAGAGAACGACTAACCCATGATAGTAGTTTGAAAAGAGTTCGGGCGTGGTTCTATCCTAGTGTGTGGGTCGCTCTCTCGCTACATACAAACCAGACAATGAGGGGGTTACTCTCCCCAAAACAATGATTTTTCCTTGTGTTTATTTAAGGGCCAAGTTTTCTTTAGTAGTCCCGTATTTTAGGCAGTTGTCACTTGGTTAAAATATTTTCAAAGAATCACCTACCGAGTGTCCAATTTCCTTTTTAACTATGTGAGTGAAAATAAGGTAGGAGATCGGAAATGCCAATGTATGATTAAAAACAATGATGCATGCACGGGTTAGAGATGCGTACCTTGTTGCCAGCACTCTACATGCAAGTGATCCGTGCAGAATTGAAATAAACTATCCTATATGATGCAAGTGAACTGTCTTAGATGATAGCTTCTATTAACGAGAAAGAACAAGTTAATTTGACTAAGTCCAAATTAAGCTCTACTCTATAGGTACAGAAATTCTTGTTTAGGGTGTTTGGACCTAATAAATTACCTGACTCAAACAAATTAATTAAATCAATCAAGAGGTAGCTCACAAAATCTGCAGGAAACAAAGAAAAATAAGACGAAAACAAAATCGATGAGGTTCTCCAAGTGCACCGACACTTGGCGAAACAGACCCCACAATAAATGAATATCCATTTACAAGAGTTCAAATGCTAGGAAAAAAATCTCTCTCTCTCTCTTTTCCGTCTCCTTCAATTCTCCTCTTCTCACGCTATCATGCGGTTTGGTGAAGAATCAAGCCGCCTCCACGTCGCTTGGGTCCTTCGGCCCTCCTAGGATCGCCTCATACGCTCCACGGGGACCTCACAAGAAAAAGAAAAGAGAATGTGTAAGAAACACAATTATCAAATATGAGAAAAGAAAAAGAAGAAGAAAAATGAAACAAATGCTATGGATATAAACAGTGGAATAATGTGACAAAATATAAACAGATATTTACAACAAAGAATAGCAGGTCAAAAGAGAAACCTAACTACCCTCGCCGTGCCTCCCTAGCAACGGCGCCATTTTGTTGTGCCATAAGCCTTCGAGGATCGAAAATTAATGATATGATGTCGTTGCTATCCCCAAAAATCCCATGACAAACAAACAATTTTTTTCTTCTCAAGCTGCAAAATTAACTAAAAGCGAATAATGAATCAAGAGAAATATTTTGCTATTTATTGCCTGTATAGCGGGCATGATCGAACTCAGGGAGGCTACAATTCCCTAGGGATATTCAATTAACCAAAAAATCAATTAAAAGAAAAGGCAGGAATCTCAAAGGTAGACTATCCTTGGTTTTTGTGGAATTTTTCTCTTTTTATTATTTTATTATTTTTTTATTTCTAATTTTTTATTTACTGATTTTTAAATTTTTAGTGGTTTTAATTTTGCAATTTTTATTTATTTTTAAATCAAGAACAATATGCAAAAAACAAGAAATACGTACACCAGCTCTTTTTGTAATTATCAATTATATCAAAAATGCTCAAAAAATCCAGAGAAAATATTTTTGTGTTTTAAAGATTTTGAAGTATTTTTGAGAATTTTTGTAGAATTTTCAGATGTTTTTGTATTTTTTTAAAATCAAACAGTGATAAAAATTAAAAACAGTGCAAAGCATGGAGTAATTTGCAATTTAAAAATAATTTAAGTGCCCAAAACCCCTGGAAATTATTTTTACGATGGAATAGGGACAATTATCTGCAAACAGAGACTGAAATCACGATTTTTGGATTTTGGAGATTTTTTTATGTTTTTTTTATAAGATTTTTAGTATTTTTCAAATTTTTTGGATTTTATAAATAGTTAATGCACGAAATTTGGATAGAAATTAAAAGACAATGAAATACAATTACTGTAATTTTTTGAAATTTTTAGATGAATTTTCGAATTTTTATGAAGTTTCTACTTTTAGGCAGACAAAAAGATGTTGTTTTTTATTTTTTAAAATATCAAAGTCAACAAAATGCTATGAAAAATTTATACAACGTTTAGACACATACCAAGAGCATGCACATTTTTTTTGAGAATTTTTACAATAATAAAAATATTTATTCTCTCAAGAAAATCATGCAAAGTTTATGTTTGGAAGCACATGGACCAGATTGCAATTATTGAAAGTTATGGACTGAATATAAACAACAGAAATAAAATACAAGGGAAAGCTTGCAATTTACCTACGAAAAGCGTACGGGCATGTGACTATCTCTAGCAGGGGGTATTTTGCGATTTCTGAAATCTCCAAGGGCTTAGATGTAATTTGCCCAAATTAACTTGATTCTGGAAGGGATCTCTTGCAATATGCAGTACTTCCAGGGAGAAACATGTAATTTTGACAATATATTTTTTAATCCCCTAGGGATTTCTTCGTTCATAAGGCAGCAAGGGGCCCCGCCCAAGGGGGAAGATGGGGGATCGCCGCCGGTGCGGCGTGGCGCGGACCGCGAGTCTGATCTGGAGGGCAGCGGAGCTCGGGGTGGCGAGTCTTTGTGCGGACTGGTTGTCGCATCGTAGAAGGTGGGCTTTGGCTACCGGCGGAGGAATCCGGAGGGGAGCGCGGGCGGTGCTTTTGCATAGGGTTAGCGGATGCGGTGCATCGGCACCGCGCGACTACTGGAGGCTTCGGCGGAGGAGTTCGGAGGGGTCGTGATCGCTGGGAACGGTGGCGCGGGTGCGTGGACGCACCCCCGCAGTGAGGAGTGGACGGGCGGAGGAACACCGTAAGCGGCGCAGCGGGGTGGCGCAGGAGGACGGCCGAGGGGCGTCACACCCAGTCGGGGCAAGGTGCGGCGGGGAGATGGCGGAGTGCGGGCGACGGAGTGCGACGGGGCTCTAGGTCGCGGACCTGTTGTTATTTTTTATTTTTTTTTTTATTTTTTTTATTTTTTGTATTTTATGTTAACAACTGTTAATAAAAGAAAAGTTTTTTATTTTTTTAATTTATGTAAACAGAAATAAAAAGAATCTTTTTTTAAAAAAAATCTTTGAAATAAAAGCTGTCAACAGAGAAAGAAAAAAATTATTATTTTTGTTAATTTTTTTTAAAGTCTAAAATAGAGGATAGAAAATAAAAAATGGTTTTTTATTTATTTTTAATTTTTTTCTTTAAGTGATCCTGCAAAACAAATGTTATATAGAAGAAAACAAATATTTTTTGTTTTTTTGTTTTTTGTTTTAATTAAAAATTTTTTATTTATCAACAATTAGGACGCGAACACGGTGGTTCGATCCAAAAGTCAAACAGAGTATGTGAACGGGGATCCGACGAAAATGAGGAATCAATTTTGGTTCTCCGGCCACCTTGCGTGGTCGGAGTTGATAGATCGTGGGAGATAGAAAAGAATGCAAAGAGATCGCAAAAATGAGATGAAAAATCGAGTTAATTGTGGATCAAGTCGTGATGGATTTAATGATCTAGATAAAAAATGACAATGAAATAAAATGAGAGATAAAACTACTATTAATCTCTGATAAAAAATAAGAAGAAAATGACGGATCTCACTTTAGGAGCGGATAAATACAGTGATCGTCTCGACGAAGGCCGACTCGCTGTCACCGGACGGCTCGGAGGCTAGGCACCTTTCTCGATGAAAATTGCTCTCGAAGATTTGGCTCCTCTCACCAAAGATTGGTCAAGTTGGAATGATGGAGAAGGAGCCATATAAATATAAAAGATAGAGAGCGAAATTTGAATTTTTGAATTTTTGGTTGAAGAGATAAGAGAGATGAAAATTGAAATGAGATAAAGATAAAAAGAGATAAAAAATATTTACAAAAAATAATAATTTTTTTTTTATTTTCATCACTTTATTTATTTGAATAAAAAATGTTATTTTTTTATTTTTTTTATGGTGATTAATTAAGAATAGCAACTATATACATATACTATATACATATATGACATTACAGACATGGGTAAATGAGCAAATTAGTTTTTTTAAATTAAAAATTTTTAGTTTTTTTAAATTTTGAATTTTATTTTAAATAATTAGTAAAAATATTTACAAATATATACAAATACAATATGTACATAATACATGGGAAAATTGCAAAAACCCCCCCAGAAAACCAACTTTTTACTCGTAACTCCAAAAATTATGAAAATACAGCCATTTTAAAGATAATTTAATTTAGAATCCAATGGAAGTAAGATTGGTTCAATTTGAGTTCATATGGAGCTGGAATTGGTCTTTCAATTAGTGATTAGTGGCTTTTTCCAAGTGTGGTTGCTTTTATTCTATACATGATTTAATTGTGCAATTATTTTTATTTACAACTTTGATTTTGAAAGTTATTTGATTTGAGGTCAATTAACGTATAGATAAAATTATATAGTATACAAATATACATAGCACACAGTTTTTTTTGGATTTTTTTGATTGAGGGCCCTATCTCCCCCTACTTTATTCCTAGTCGATTAGGTCAAATCTTGACCTTCTCTTGGGGTTCGAGTCAGCATTTATCTATTACATATATACAATCTTCCTTTTTTATTTTCTTTTATTTATTTATTTTAGTTTAAAATGGTAAGAAGTGTACAATATTTACACACAAATGCAAGTTAGTAAAAATATGGAGTTAGTGTTATATACAAGTGTTTTATAAGGGATTTTAAGCTAAAATAAATGAATAAAGATGATAAATCATAGATTCATCACCTATTTGTCGAAGGACGGGAGGAACAGTTGGTTCTAGAGATGAGATTCCTATGCATCCAGTGATTTTTTTGTGATATTTTTTATGCATAGGGCATAGATTTCATGGAACCCTTTCCCAATAATCATGGCATTGAATACATCTTGTTAGTGGTTGACTACCTATCTAGATGGGTGGAAGCTATCCCAACCCGAGTCGCAGACAGTAGCATTGTCTGTAAGTTTATAAATGGTCAAATTATTTCAAGGTTTGGGGTCCCAAAAGTTTTGATATTTGATAGGGGTATCCATTTTGTGATTAAGTTCATAAATGGTCAAATTATTTCAAGGTTTGGGGTCCCAAAAGTTTTGATATTTAATAGGGGTATCCATTTTGTAATTGGAGAGATGAAATCCTTAGCTAAGGACTACAAGTTTGAACATCGAGTAACTAGTCCTTACCACTCCCAATCGAACAGCATGGCAAAGGTTTCCAATAGGGAGATGAAGAGTATTATTAAAAAGCCAGTCCGTCCTGATAGGAAGAAATTGTCCCAATTGTTGGACCAAGTACGGTGGGCCTATAGAACGGCTCGCAAGACCCCTTTGGGTACTTTACCTTTTAGGATGATATATGGCAAGCCATGTCATTTGCCCACTGAATTGACTCACAAGTCTGAGGGGAAATACAAAAGGTTAATTGGAGCTATCACTTAGGTAAGATGTATAGAGACCTTAACATAAATGAGCTTGTGGAAATCCGCAATAGAGTATACAATAATAAGATCTATAAGGAAAAGTTAAGAAGTGGCGTGATTCGCATATTAGATGCAAGAACTTTGTCCCGAGATATAAGGTATGGTTGTTTAATGCAAAGTTAAAGATTTTCCATGGGAAACTTAAGTCTAAATGGATGGGTCTTTATATAGTCAAGGAAGTTCATGGTAGCGACAGTGTAGAAATAAAAGATCTCACAAATGGTGAACCTTCCTTCTTGACCAACAGATAGTTATTGAAACACCTTGTCGAATCCAAAGAATGGCTGACTCCAGTGGAAGTGACTGACTTCGCCGATTGAGTCATTTGCAGATATGTTAGATACAACAGGAAGAAGCATGATGAATCTTCATTGCATCACCTTTATCCTTTCATTTTGGCATTTAAACCCTAACTAAATGCATGTAAATAGCATTATTTTGCATTGCATAAATTAACATTCATCATTTATCATATAATTATTGTATAAAATATATTTTAAAGCCAAAATAAAATAATAAAGAAAAAATAAAATAAAATACCAAAGGTATTTTATGACCTTAAACCCCGAGACCTAGGCATCTTCATGACTGGGTCCATAATGAATAAAGTAGGGGCAGATAAGGTCAAAAACATCAATAAAACTCTAATTTTCATTCTTCAATAATTCATTTTTAGGACCCACATTATTTCTATTATTTATACCTCAAATAATAAAAACTTGTGCATGAAAGTTGTAGATAAAAATATATAGAAAATATAAAATTGATTTCACTCAAAAGTAATATACAATGTACATTTTATACTCAGAATAAAATTTCAAAACCCGAACTTCCTAGACTCATATCTTATCCATATGAACTCAAAATGCATCAAAATCATTTAATATAACTTTTAATAAGGTATTTAATGAAGGTGGTTTCATTCAATTTAGAGTTAAGATATAAAAGTTAGGTTTTTGGCCCCTATTGT
Organism: Ottelia alismoides; assembly: GCA_037367405.1. Classification (NCBI taxonomy): domain Eukaryota; kingdom Viridiplantae; phylum Streptophyta; class Magnoliopsida; order Alismatales; family Hydrocharitaceae; genus Ottelia; species Ottelia alismoides. The sequence continues at coordinate 1,169,099 of JAZKJV010000675.1, read as the reverse complement.
AAAATATACATGTATATAAATAAAAGGAGAAATTATTCTTTTATTCCATTATTTAGTTATATTTTATACCCTTGTAAATAGAAAATATATTCTACTAAAATATAAAAATAAAATAAAACCATAAAAATACACTAAAATAAATTAATATACAAGAACACATAGATGAATATACTGTACGTATGCCTATATAGTACACACCTCTATTTATTTAAGTGTATGTATTATATCAGAAAAATATAATAAAAATATATTTATGTGTATTTAAATAATTATAAATATATAAATTATGGATATAAAATAATGAAATAAAAAATACAAAATAAAAATAAATTACATAATACATAGATGAATATACCTATATTTATACTCTTAAAAGGTAACTTGTAATAAATAATTCATAAAAATAAATAAAAACCATATTAAAATACTACATAAAATAATTAACATTTTTTAGGTAGTTTCTTTAATTTTATAATTTATTATTTTATTTTAAATTAATTAACATTTTCCATACTGCTTTATCATGTAGTGGCTTTGGTGAACCAATCACAGCCTCTCGACAGTTGACCTTAGATCAGTTGTCCTTCTTCAAGACATAGCGGTGTCAGAATAGCAGCACCCCCTTCTTCTCGATTTTCTACATGATTATACATTGCTCGAGGCTCTTCGACACCTCAACAAAAAATCATGACAACTCAATGAACCCTCATGCGGACCCATTGTTGCTCGTGATTTTCTCGAGGATCGGGTAAATTAATGATATAGAATAGTGTCATTGCTATCCCCAAAAATCCCGCGACAAACAAACAATATTTTTTGCTACTTATTAACATGTATAGCGGACAGGGTCAAACTCAGGGAGGCTACAAATCTCGAGGGTCATTCAATTAATCAAAAATCAATTAGGAGAAAAATAGGAATCTCAAAGGACACTATCCTTGGTAATTTATGATTTTTTAATAATTTTTTATTTCTAATTAATTTTTTCTGATTTTCAAATTTTTAGTGATTTTGATTTTGCAATTTTTTATTTTAAAAAATAACACAAAGCAATATTCACAAGATCAAAAATACGCACACCAACTCTTTTTATAATTTTTCAATTTATCAAAAATGCTCAGAAAAATCCAGAGAAAATATTTTTGGGTTTTGAAAGTTCTAAAAGGTTTTTGGGAATTTTTGTGAAGTTTTTAGATTTTTTTCTATTTTTTTTAAAAATCAAACAGTGGGAAAATGCCAAATTGTGCACAGCCTCGAGTAATTTGCAACTTAAAAATATTTCAAGTGCCTAAAACTCCTGGCAATTATTTTTATGACAAAATAGAAGCAATTATCTACAAACATGAACTGAAATCCCTATTTTTGGATCTTTGTAGATCTTTTTTATGATTTTTATAAGTTTTTTAGTATTTTTTTAGTATTTTTTGGTTTTTATAAAGAGTTAAGGCAAGAAAATTTGAAAGAAATTAAATGACACTAAAATACACCTCCAGTAATTTTTTTGGAATTTTTAGACTAATTTTCGAATTTTTACTAATTTTTCAATTTCAAAAAGCTAAACATTATATTTTTTAATAATAATAAATGAAGACAAAATGCAATGGAAATTTTATATAAAGAAGATGCATACTACAGAAGTCTAAGTTAATTTTTTTGGATTTTTTAGACTAATAGAAGCATTTATTTCAATAGAATAATCATGCAAATTAAGAAGTCTGAATCACAGGGACTGAAATGCAAATATTTCAAGTTTTAGCATCAAAATATAACAATAAATAGATGCAGGACAGAATGCATAATTTTACCACTAAATCACATGCATGACACGTGCATTGAGACTCTGGCTGGACTTCTTTGCAAATGGGAGAACTTCGGGGGCGTACTTGATATTTGCCCAAGAATTTTTTTATTCCCTTTTAGGGTTCTGTCTCTTTCTTTCTTCTTCGTTTTCAACCAAGCAATAGGGGGTTGGAGCACAGGGTTGTCGTCGCCCTCTTCTTCTCCACGCAAAGGGGCGGCGGCGGTGGCGGTGGCGCTTCAGAGGGCGCGCGGATGGAGTTCCTGCGGAAGAGGTGCGGCATCGAAGCTATCGCTAGGGAGACGGCTACTACAGAGGTTGGCCCGCGCAATGGAGGATGGTCGACGGCGAGGTGGTCTTCAGCGGGTATGACGCATCGCGAGTTAGTGACGCGGGCTCAAGGTGGTGGCCGCGCAATGGAGGTGCGCGACGAGTGCGGTGGTTGGAGGTAGATGTCGATGGAGGGGAGGGGCCCACGGTCGGTGGCTGGCTTCAGAGGCGATGCTGGAGACAGTGGGCGTGCGGGCTCAAGGAGGCCCAGCCGTAGGTGGCTGCGCTGATGGATCGATGAAGGGAGCCCGATGTGCTCGGGGGATGTGTAGGTTGGTGGCAATGGTCGACGCGAGGATGTGGAGAGTGGTCGGCGTTGAACGACTCCCAGGAAACCGTGATGGTGGTAGGGGGTGGCGGCCCTGCTGTCGTTTCTTCTTTTTTTTGTAAATTTTATTTCTTTTGTAAATGGTGAATGAAAATAGTAAAAAAAACTTTTTTTTGTAAATCCCAAATATAGGGATTAAAAACCGAAGATAAGAAATGTTTTTTTTTATTTTTATCTTTTTTTTTGCTTTTTTATATTGTCCTACAAAACAAATATTAGAGAGCAAGAAAATAATTGATTTTTTTGTATTATTTTTTTAATTTATTTACAAATCGGAAAATGAATGGGGATTCGGTGAAAATGAAAGGATCGAATCCGATTCTCCGACTACCATGCATGGTCAGAGTTTGTCAGAGTTGATAGATCGTGGAAGATAGAAAATGAACATGGAGAGATCGAGAACGTGAGATGAAAAATCGAGCCAAAGCGGATCAAATCATGATGAGAATTTTTTAAGATCCAGAGAAATATATTACGATGGAATTAAAATGATAAATTTAAACTACAATTATCCTAAGATAAAAAAAATGAGAAAGAGGATGGATCTCACCTTAGGAGCGGAAATGGACTGCGATCGCCTCGACGAAGGCCGAAGCGTTGTCACCAGACGGCTCGGAGTCTAGGCACTTTTCTCGATGAAATTTTCTCTCGGAGATCAGGCTCCTCTCTCTAAATATTGATCAAATTGGAGTGAGCGAGAAGGAGTCATATAAATAGAAAAGATAGAGATGAAATTTGAATTTTTGGATTTTTGTGGTGGAAGAGATAAGAGAGATGAAATTTGAAATGAGATAAAGTAAAAAAAGAGATAAAACTATTTACAAAAGTAACTACTTTTTTTAATTTTCGTCACAGTATTTATTTGAAATAAAAAATTGTTATTTTTTTTATTTTTTATGGTGGTTAATTAAAAATAGCAACTATATACATATACTATATACATATATGATATTATATACAATGCTAATTGAGGATATTAGCTTTTTTAAAATTTTTAATTACATTTTTTTTTATTTTTATTTTTATTCTAAATAATTAGTAAGAATAATTTACAAATATATACAAATACAATATTTACAAAATAAATGGGAAAATTGCACAAATCACCCCGGAAAACCAACTTTTTACTCGTAACTCCAAAATTTATGAAATCATAGCCATTTTAAAGATAATTTAATTTAGAAACCAATGGAAGTGAGATTGATTCAATTTAAGTTCATATGGAGCCGGAATTGGTCTTTTAATTAGTGCTTATTGGTTTTTTCCAAGTGTAGTTACTTTTATTTCGTACATGATTTTATTGTGCAATTATTTTTATTAATTAGCACACATTTTTATTTACAATTTGGTTTTGAAAGTTATTTGATTTGAGGTCAATTAAGGCACATATAAATTAGTGTCAGTTTTATACAGATATACACAAAATAAGTGAGAAGTATTTACAACAACACACACACATTTTTTTGGATTTTCTGCTTAAGGATCCCATCTCCCCCTACTTTATTCATGGCCGATCAGGTCAAGTCTTGACCTTCTCTCGGGGTTTGGGTCAGCATGTATACAGTCTTCCTTTTTTCTTTATTTTTCCTTTCTTTCGTTATTTATTTATTTTAGGCTAAAATTAGTAAGAAGTGTATAATATTTACACATAGATGCAAGTTAGTAAGAATATGGAGTTAGTGTAAATGCAGGTGTTTTATAAGGGATTTTAAGCTAAAATAAATGAATAAAGATGATGAATCGCAGATTCATCACCCATTCCCTTCCTCGTACCATCCTTGGACCACGTGAAAAGCCTCGATCTTCCCCTCATGTTCACTCATCCGTATATAGCTACTCCTCTCACCATTTTTTCCCTTTGGTTCCCCTTAGCACCATGTTTTCCCCTCAGATCTTATCCTAGGTCTAGAGCTTGGTGACAGCGAGCTTGGCGAGGCGTTCTTGCAGCGAGGAGGGTGGTGTAGGGGTGGTACCCACCATCTCTGATCATCTCGACCGTCGAGGTTCTTCTTCTTGGGCTCAAACCAATTTGAAGTAATTTTACTGAGCTTTCTAGGTAGCTTTAGCTCTTAAGTTTCATTTTATGCATTTTATTTTGTGTTTTGTTTGTTATATTAGCCTAGGTTAGGATATTAACCTCACTGGAGCTATAGATCTCCAGTGACCTCTGTCTTATTGTACCCTCCTGTTCCGCCCTTACAAGTCACCTCATTACCTTCCTCCATCGGTTCTCCACATGTATTGTTTATTGTATTATCCTAGGTTAAAATATTAACCTCGTCAGAGCTATAGAGCTCCTGCGACCTCTGTCTCATCGTACCCTCATGTTCTACCCATACCAGCCACCTCATTACATTCATATGTCGCTTCTTCACCCATTCGACTCATCTGAACAATTAGATCCACTCGGGTTTGGATCTTCATAGTCTGCCTCCTCCACACCTCGTCGAACTTCTCCGCCCACTGCCATTCCACCTCCGACTCCCAACAAATAATAGCCAGCATCCTTGATGTTCTTCGTAGTGTCTTTTACTTCATGTACAGATGTTGAAGAGTCCTTCTGTGGTTTAAATCGACTCAAGAGCACCCCCAGGTCTACATACAAACCTTTGAGCTCCAGGGACCAATCCATGGTCCCTGGACATTTTTGAAGGCCTCGGGAGTTGCGAGAGGCTTACAGGAGTATGTAAAGACCATTAGAGCTCCCCCGGGTGGCTGGAGATGCATGCTGCGATCGATTGAAACTTGCCCAAGGCAAGTTCCTCCGTCGTTCGTCCAACAACCTCGAGCATTGTTCGATCACCAGCCTCCGCCAGATTGTACAGGCACCGTCGAATGTGCGTACCGGAGATCTAATCTCCATCGTCCGTAATCGAACCGTCATCGATCGCCATGGAGTTGACACGTGATAAGTGGGCGAATATCACCCACTCGATCAGGAACTTGTGGAGGTATTTTGTAGTATCCACCCCCTTTGTTTTTATATTTTATTGTTTAGTACTTAAACTTTCATCGGTGGTATAATAGTTTTGTAATATTTACAAGAAACCCCTACCATTTCTTTCATATTGCTTTTCGATCCTAGCCATGTCATCTCACGTGCGGTCCCATGTGAGGTGGTGATTTTGCATAAAGGCCCTTACACTTTTTTGTATATCCATTTAGTATATAAATTTTTAATTCTAGATATAAAATTTTGGGTATTTTGTATAAATAACCTTGATTATTATTGTAATTGAAAATATGCCCCGACTAATTCAATAATTTTGTATTTGTTAGTAATTTTTTTCTAAATGTCATACGTGCTCCAAAAATTATGAAATTTAGGGTTAAGTGCCAGCTAGCATAGACATTCACGCTATTTTTTTTTCATTTAGAATTTTTCTCTATTTATTAAAAATAAATAAGAGGACTTTTTGGCCCTACTTGAAATAAAAACTACCAAAAAATTATATAACCTTTTTGAAAAATTACAAAAAAAATATTTATTTAGTATTTTGTAACTCCAGATAAAAATCCCTAAAAATAGAAAAAGACTAAAAACTTAAAAGCTCCAAAATACATTATAAAATTATAAACCCTAAAGTCCCAAAAATATTTATTTCTATCTCTAAATTTTTGTTATATTATTTATTATATATTACAATTTATTTGGAGAATTTTGACACGATTTTCTATTTTTAATCTTCAAATCAATTCGATCCATTTATTTATTCCCTATTTTGGGATATTTTTGACTTTAAGAATATATAAAATTAGAAAAAAAAACTCCCCAAAAACAATAAAAATATTAGAAAATATATAAAATACAAAAAAATATTATGTAACTTCTGTTTATTTTTAGTTGTATTTATAGTTATATTACTCTATATTGTATATATAGTTATATCTATTCCTATATTAATTATTTAAAAAAGAAAATTAAAAACCAGAAAATATAAAAAGAAAATAATAATTAATAATTAATAATAATTTAAAAAATATAAAAATGAAAATTCATAAAAAAATATAAAATGAAAACCCATATAAAAAATTAATAAAATATAAGAGAAAAGGACAAAGTTTGGATTTCATTCCTTGATCTACCTTTTGCTTCCTATGTTCGACACTCTACACATACTTACACCTATACACACATTTGTAGTATTATAATAAACTCTACAATTTTTATTTGCATTGCTATATATTATTTATGGGTTAGTTATTGAATTAGAAGGATTTTTGCGAGTCGCCACAACGGTTGTGTCTTCGCCTTGTGCGGAAATATTAGACACATGCTTTTTCCCTCTTTTAAAATTGCATTGTTGCCAGGGAGCAACATTGTATAGATTGGGTATCTTTGTTTCTTCTCTACTTGTATACTTGTCTATATTTCTCATTTATATATTTTCATTTTATTTGATATTATTTGTGAGATATCTAACCCTCTTCTTTGTTTGACTTTGTTGCGAGGGATCACGGATTGAGGTAGGTACTCCTAGGAGCACCTACACACCCACGTGAAGCGGAGTCGGCTTTTTTGACCTAGCCGATAGGATAGAGCGACAAAGGAGGACTTGGAGGATTTTTGAAGATAGAGCCTTTTGTATTTTATTTTATTTTATTATATAATTCAAGTAAGAGAGAGACACTTTATTTTAATAATTTTGACTCTTAAGGATACTGTCACTTCACGAGGTCCACTGCCTGAGTGATTGTTCACTTGAGGGCCTCGTCGATTTTTGTTGGGTTTTCTTCGCTTTTCTTTTTCTTTGTTTCGGGATTTTCTTTTTATTTGTTTTGTGTGATTGAGCGATAGTTATAGGATTTTCTTATCGATAGATTAAGGACCAAAGCCCTAATTTAAAATTACATGTACCTATAGTTCGCTTTTGGACTTAGTCAAATCTAATTGTTGATTATTTAGACTTGAGAGTGCACACCGAGAGAAGCCTCATACAACGCTTGCAGGACCTACTGTGGTTGGCACCGAGAGGTTTCCAAGACTGGACCTTAGGTATCATATATGGATAGTTAGCATGTGGTGCTTCATGATAATAGCATATTCTATTCTACGATGACATCATCAGTTGCATTACATATAGTGCAGGTTTCAATTCTGCTTAGCATCCTTGCATGAAGAGAGCTGGAGGCAAGGATTCATCATTGTTTTCACCTTGCATTTCTTTTCCGACTCTCTCCCTCTGATTTTGATCAGCTATGATTTTAAAGGAATTGACTCCTCGTTTGGTTCATGCATTTTTATTAAAAATCCAAAAAAGTTATAACCAATAAAATCGGGACTGCTAAGTTTACTTGACCCTAAAATTAAAAAGAAAACTTATTGTCTTGGGGAGAGTAATCCCCTCATTGTATTCACATTTTATTTGCCACGTACACACTAAGGATTAGTGATCTAATCCAAGACCTACCTATGTGCTTGTACAACTTTATGAAATTCACCTAACTCTAAAATTGAAAAGATAAAAAGACCATACAATCACGGTCATCACTGTGTTTAGTTGGTGAATTGAGGGGTTTGTTTTGTGTATATTTGTGTTTGTTTGTATGCATACTCAATCTTCCCTGCGCATTTGTGCCTTTTTCTTGCATATCTTGATTTGACTATCGTGTTCTCTCGATCATTTTCTTTCATTTCGGAGATGGACGACTGGAGTGATTTTTATCCAGAATTTATGGATCCCCCGTACCCTCCAGTCGGTCCACCTCCATTTTATTAGGATATTATTCCTGATTTTTCTTTTTGTACATATCCGCCTCAGCCACAGTTTCAGGCCTCAGACTTTTACCCACCACCACTCTCACATTTTCCTCCATTTAACCCACCCCAGATCGAGCTGTTGGAGTCACCTCTCATAAAGTCCACTCTTGATCACTTGACCCAAATGATGGAGCAAATGAAGAAGAGGCTTGATGACCTCACTAGTACAAATAAGAACCACCATACCACTTCACCATATGATTTCATGGATGCACTTGAGGACACCTATGAGAACTTGCAATCGTCCAAAATACAAAAAATGAGAAACCACTAAAAATACAAAAAGATTTCTAGAGACACCTATCCGAGTCAGCTTGTGAGGAGAGGGCACCCATGCCAGATCCTATACTCACACGCACATTCACTACAGTTCCTACCATTGACCCCAAGGACGACACTGTACAGACTACTCTTAGTCAACCTTGTGTAGATGATGATTTTGACCTCCTTTCTTGTATGGAGGATATCTAAAATCTTAAAAAAATATTGACTGGACTAGAAGTGGCGGTAGCTACTCATGAGATTATTGAGGACCCACTTCGCTAGGCCATGACCCAATTATCTATTCCTAAACCCAAGAAGACAAAGCAAAGGAGCAGATCTAAGCAACGCATTTTGACCATGGACACTGCCTACGCCATCACTCACCATCCACACATTAGGAAAGGGAACATTGTTGCACCTCTTGTGAGATGCACCATTTCTGACCATTCATGTAATCATGGTCTCCTTGATGGTGGTGCTTCAATTAATATAATACCCTTCTCGTTGGTGCAGTCTCTTCATCTAGGGCCTCTTAAGAAGATCATGATGATTTGTCAAATTGTTGATGGACCAATACAGAGGTTGAAGGGTATTCTATAAAATGATGTCATTTAGATTCAGGGCATGAGCTTTACTACTGAATTTGTTGTATTGCCTATGGAGACCTCCCCCCTATGGAGCATCCTCCAATCATCCCGGTATAGTCATTCCTCACCTCGTCGAGAGCCGTTATTGATTATGGATCTGGAGAGATTCACTTTCGTTGTGTTGATGAGAGCGATGTGTTGATCACTGCACCCACTATTTATCAGATACCCCCATCTAACGAGAGTGTACATGTGTTATCCGACCCGGGGACTATGACCTTGATATATATATCAGAGAGGTTTGCTTTTTTATGGATGATTCTGAGACCTGAGGATTCCTCTTTGGTGAGGTAGACTCGGAAAGCATAGACCTTGGAGTTCCCCCTTATGGTGAGTGGTGATGCATTGATGGCATCCGCAATATTTACACTATAGACACTTTAGAGTGGAGGACGGACATAGTAGAGACTTCAGAGGCCAAATTTGACCTTGCTTTTATCATCATGGAATTCGGGCCTTTTTGTTCTGACCTAGCGGAGACTTCCCAGGCCAAGCACGACCACAGTACTTCCACTAATCAATTCGTGCCTTTCCGCTTTGAGACCACTGAGGATCTTCATCAGGTCGATTCTAATTGTTGTGTGTTTGTTGATGATCCCGATATCAACATGCACCTTGTTAGATCCATTCCTCAGCAGTTACACAAGAAGGTACGCTTTCTATCTTCTTGATCTCTGTATATCCACCTTGTATATCCGCTTTCGTTATCTTCTTTACATCTACCATTTTTTATCATCCACCCTACTCCATGTTTTTACCTTGCTTAGGACGTACTTTGTCCTATGTATAGGGGGAGTCGAGGAATTGGGTATTCATTCTTCGTTATGTTTCATCACTCTCGTTGTTGCCTATACTTAGGGATCTTTTACCCTAAGTATAGGGGGAGTGATGTGTACATTCTTCCCTCATAGTTTTCATTTTTATTATTTTCTTTTATTGACTCCCTGTACTATTTCCTCTCTTGTTGATATTTCTCTCTATACTTAGAGATATCTCACTCTAAGTATTGGGGGAGACAGACTAAGTTGTGATCTGTTTATTCCCACCCTCAACTGTCCCTGCATGTACATACATCCTGCTATACTTAGGATTATTTCATCCTAAGTATGGGGGGATGGTTGACTTCTCATTCATTTATTCTTTAGTCATTGTAGTATAGGCTCTTCAATACTTAGTATGAGTTATGTCTTCTCTCTTCTATGACGACATAGCTCAAGTAAATATAAGGGGTCGTATATACTCCGTATATGCTTTAGCCATAACTCATACTTTCGTATTTTCAATAAGTATGGCTAAAATAAAATTAATTACATACTTGTATAAAATTCATTAAACTCTTAGTATATACCGATTAATAAATCATGTTAAAAATGGTTTTTTGCTAAATATTTGAAAATCCTTTTGAAAAATCTTTTAAAAACTATTTGGAAAATATTTTGTTAAATATTTTCAACCTTTGTAAAAAATGTTTTGTTTGTAAAAATTTCTTTCTTTGTTTGAAATAAAATATTTTGAAAATCTAGTTGCAAATGATTTGAAATATAGTTGTAAAAATAGTCTGAAAAATATATGCATATTGTTTGAAAAATCTTCGCAAAATGATTTTTAAATTTTGTAAAATATTTGTAAAAAATATTTGTCAAATTAGTTTGCAAAATAAAGTTCTCATAATATTTGAAAAAATCTTTTCAAATTATTTTGAGAACTACGTACATAATTCAAGAAAATAAGGAATCTTTATAAATCTTGTATGCATAAACTAGTAAATTCCTAAAACCCATCTGCGGTAAATATAAGATGCACTCCCGTGTAAATATTTGTCCAAATTCCTCTTTCCAAAAATCCTTTTGTTGAAAAATCTTTTAAAATTGTCAAATTAAAAATTCAAAAAACATTTGCAAAATATTTTCAAAAATTGCATAAAAATTTGCAAAACTTTTCAAAAATCCATAAAAAGATTTAACCAAGAAAATTGCATCATAAAAATATTTTCTACATTGTACATAGAATTTGCATTTTTCGGATTGAGTTTGATAATTGAGCTAGTCTAAGTAAAATCCAGGAGCTTGGTTGGACCTTAAATCTACTTAATCACAAGAACATTATAGGAATCGGAATTGAGACACTTAAGATCTACTAGACTTAATTCTTTGAGATCACGAGACTTAGTTCAATGTCATCTTGACTGTCTAAGTAGAGAATTTCAGAGCACATGCACGACTCTTGTTGATAGTGACCTAGCATGCACACCTGCACCTTTTACTTTGCTTACCTCAATTGAAGTGGTAGAGGGTTGGATTTGCCGGCATAAGACACAAGCCAATGGAAACATCGGAAGTCACACATTTGTGGCCATTGTACCCCAACCCGATCCAGTAGTGAAGAGGTCTAAAAACAGAAGTTGTGGGTTGCAATAATGATTCAAAAGAGGGATAGTTTACCGGCTCAAGAGGAAAAAGTTTGTATGTAAATGATGTTTTATATAATATTCAAAAAAGGGGGGAATCAAAAACTCCAAAAAAGTGGGCAGTCCTCATTGAAAATAAAATGCATGCCGGAGTGTATATATTTGTTTAATCAATAAGCAAGCTTGATCTTCAAAGTCATGTATATATGACCTGCAGCCAGGTGACTTGTCTATATTGGTCAAGCATCTTGGGATAGGTAGCTACACTGGCTACCATCCATTCTTCTCTCCACCTCCTCTTCTTGAGCCGGTTGTACTTGAACTTAGAAGGGAATACCCCACTTCTCGAGGAAAGAGTTGTTGGATTGAGGAATTAGGGTCACCATGTTCGAGAAGGTTGACTTTTACTACTTTAGTTGAGGAGAGCTACATATCACACACTGGCCAAGATAGATTCATAGTCATAACGGTTTGCGTATGAGTTGACTTATTCTGACATGGCTATTGAGGAGACTTGAGCAGAGTTTTATGATTCTCGAGAGTTGTTGTTTTTCAAATATGTTTCCCAATAAGGTTTCGACCGCACCTAAAACCCAAAGGTCCGACTTAAGCTTCAAACTTTGATTTTATGAAGACGAGTTAAAGAATTAAAATCAATTCTACTTCTTTCTTTTTCTTTTCTTTGTTTTTTATTTTCTGCACTTATTGCATAAGTGTTTGCTAAGGACTAGCGAAGGCAAGTATAGGGGGTGATGAATCTCCATTTCATCATCTTTATTCTTTTATTTTGACCTTTAAACCTTAGCTAAAGGCATGTAAATAGCAGTATTTTTCATAAATTAACATTCATCATTTATCATATAATTATTGTATAAAATACATTTTTTACAGCATAAATAAAAGAATAAAGAAAAGAAAAGAAAAAGAAATAAAATACCAAAGGTATATTATTACCCTAAACATCGAGACCTAGGCATCTTGATGAATGGGTCGACAAGGAATAAAGTAGGGGGAGATGGGGTCAGAAACATCAATAAACCCCTAGTTTTCATTCTTCAATAATTCATTTTTGGGACCCATTTCATTTTCTATTATTTATACCTCAAATAAGGAAACTTCGTATATGAAATTTGTATATAAAAATATATAGAAAGTACGAAATTAATTTCACTCAAAAATAATATACAGTATACATTTTATACTCAGAATAAAATTCCAAAACCCAACCTTGACCCATATCTTCTCTATATGAACTCAAAATGCATCAAAATCACTTTAATAGTATATAACTTTTAATAAGCTATTTAATGAAGGCGATTTCATTCAATTTGGAGTTAAGATACAAAAGCTAGGTTTTGAGCCCCTATTGTACAACATACATGTATATAAATAAAAGGAGAAATTATTCTTTTATTTAGTTATATTTTTATACCCTTGTAAATTTTAAATATATTCTACTAAAAATATAAAAATAAAATAAACCATAAAAAATACACTAAAATAAATTAATATACAAGAACACATATATGAATATACTATACTTATACATATATAATATACACCTCTATTTATTTAAGTGTATGTATTATATCATAAAATTACAATAAAAATATATTTATGTATATTAAAATAAGTTATAAATAAATAAATTATGTATATAAAAGAATGAAATAAAAAATACAAAATAAAAATAAAATACATAATACATAGATGAATATACCTATATTTATACACTTAAAAAGTAACTTGTAATAAATTTAGTCATAAAAAAATAAAAATCATATTAAAATACTGCATAAAACAAAAAAACATTTTTTTAGTTTATAACTTTTATTTAATTAATTCATTTATTATTTTATTTGAAATTAATTAGCATTTTCCAGGCTGCTTTGTCATGTAATGACTTAGGTGGACCAACCACAGCCTCTCGACAGTCGACCTAAGGTCAATTGTCCTTCTTCCAGACTTAGCTGCTTCAGAACGGCAATACCCCATTCTTCTTGATTTTCTACACGATGACGCAATGCTCGAGTCTCTTCGACTCCTCAATGAAAAATATTGACAACTCAATGAACCCTCACGTGGACCTATTCCGAGGTTTTTCTCGTTGGTTCATGCCATTTTGAGGTAATTTTACTGAGCTTTCTAGGTAGATTTAGCTCTTAAGTTTCATTTTATGTATTTTATTTTGTGTCTTGTTTATTGTATTAGCCTAGGTCAGGATATTAACCTCGTCGGAGCTATATAGCCTCATCGTACCCTCTTGTTTCGCCCATACCAATCACCTCATTACCTTCCTTCGTCACTTCTCTACCCATTCGACTCGTATGAACAACCAGATCCACTCGAGTTTGGATCATTGAAGTCCACCTCCTCCATACCTCGTCGGACTTCGTGGCTCCCTATCATTCCACCTCTGACACCCACCAAATAATAGCCAGCATCCTTGTCGTTCTTTTCCGTGTCTTTTCCTTCATGTATAGGTGCTGAAGAGCCCTTCTATGGGCTGAATCGACTAAAGAGCACTCCCCAGGTCCACGTACGAACCTTTGAGCTCAAAGGACACATCCATGATCCCCGGACATTTTTGAAGCCTCGGGAACTACGGGAGGCTTACATAGAGACTATCGGAGCACCACCAGGTGGTTGGAGACGCAAGTTGTGCCAGATTAAAACTCTCCCAAGGTGACTTTTTCAGTCATTCGTCCAGTAGCCTCGAGCATCGTCCCATCATCAGCCTCCGCTAGATTGAACAGGCACCGTCAGATGCGTGTAGCATCAGCCGTTGATTTCCATCTAGAGATCTAATCTCCATCATCCACGACCGAACCTTTATCGAGTGCCATGGAGTTGACAAGTGGGTAAGTGTGAAAATATCACCTGCTTGATCAGGTGCTTGTGGTGGTATTTTGTACTCTCCACCCACTTCGTTTTTGTATTTTATTGTTTAGTACTTAAACATCCATCTGTCGTATAATAGTTTTGTAATATTTGCAGGAAACCCTTTCCATTTATTTCATATTGCTTTTGGGTCCTAGCCACGTCACCTCACGGGCAGTCCCACGTGAGGTGGTGATTTTGCATAAAGGTCCTTTCATCTTTTTGTATTTCCATTTAGTACTTAAATTTTTAATTCCAGTCATAAAATTTTGGGTATTCTGTATAAATAGCCTTGACTTTTATTTTAATTGCAAAAAAAACCCTACTAGTTCAATAATTTTTATAGTTGTTGGTTAATTTTTATAAATATCATTTGTAATTCAAAAATTATGAAAAATTAGGGTTAAGTGTCTGCTAGCATAGACATTCACGTTATAATTTTATTTTTGCACTTAGGCATTTTTCCTATTTATTAAAAATAAAAAAGAGCACATTTTGTACTTTTTTGAATTAAACATTGCCAAAAAAAATATAAAATCATTGTAAAAAATTCCAAAAAATCTAACTTTTATTTATTTTGTTTTTAACTCCAGACCAAATATTCCTAAAAATATAAAAAAAGACTAAAATTTAAAAGCTCCAAAATCCATTACAAAAATATAAAAAATCCTCAAAAATAATAAAAAAGTTATTTTAATCTCTAAATTTTCTTTGTATTATCTATTATGTATTGAAATTGATTTATAGAAATTTTGACACTTTTCACTATTTTTAATCTTCAAATAAATTTGGCCTATTTATTTAATCCCCGTTTTGGGATTTTTTTTTACTTTAAGAATATATAAAAATTATCAAAATTTCCCCAAAAATCACAAAAATAGTATAAAATATATAAAATAGAAAACATTTTATTCTGTATGTATAGTTATATATATTCATATATTAGTTATTTAAAAAAGAAAAAGAACTTTTAAATTATATAATATAAAAAGAAAATAGAAGTTACAAGATTAAAAAGAATTAAAATATAAAAATTAAAACTCTTAAAAAATATAAAATTAAAACCCACACAAAAAATAAGAAAAGATAAGAGAAAAGGATAAAGTTTGGATTTCATTCCTTGATCTACCGTTTGCTCCCTGTGTTCGACACTCTACACATACTTACACCTATACACACATTTGTAGAGTAATAATAATTTTTAACTCCACAATTTTGATTTAGATTGCTATATTTTATTTGTGGGTTAATCATTGAATTAGAAGGATTTTCGCGGGTCGTCACAAGACTGTGTCTTCACCTTGTGAGGACGTATTAGACCCGTGATTTTTCCCTCTTTTCAAATGGCACCATTGCCGGGGAGCAACGTCATATAGATTGGGTATCTTTGTTTCTTTATTTCATCTCTGCTTGTCCACTTGTCTATATTTTTCATTTATTTATTTTTGTTTTATTTGATATTATTTGTGAGTTGTCTAACAATCTTTTCTGTTTGACTTTGTTGCGCAGGACCGTGCATCGAGGGAGGTGCTCCTAGGAACACCTACGTACCCATGTGAAGTGGAGTCGGCTTTTCTTAAGATCCATCTATTTTTTTTCTTACAATGAGTTTATTATTTTATGGATGATGATTCTTCTGTTATTACTTTCTTACTCCTAACTTAGGCTTGTGAGAGCCTAAGTATAGGGAGAATTCCATCCATTTTTCTGCACATTCTCCTCGGTCCCTTTATCTTTTATTCATTCTTTATACTTATCCTAATTTCAGTCTAAGTATAGGGAGGACTGAGCCCCTGTTACTCTTCATGATCTATTCTTTTTGTACTCTCATTTGATGTCTTCATGTCCTACACTTCGGCTATTCAAAGCCTAAGTATGAGGGGTTCCGAACATAGCACAAGCTAAGTATAGGGGTTTATGCTTAGTATGAGCTATATATATCATCCCTTGTGCCATGAGGACATAGCACAAGCTAAGTATAGGGGTTTATGCATATATTGCATATATACTTTCAGTCATAGCTCGTACTTTCCTAAATTTTGTATATTTATTTTGGACTATGTATATGGGGATTTGTAATTTTTTGTAAAAATATTTTATAAATGTTTGGAAATTTACATATTTTACTTGGCATGCAAAATGTTTTACAAATTATTTTCAAAAAGGGTACAAAATTTGTTTGACGCTATACTCATAATTTTTGTATATATTTATAAATATATTTTTTATTATAAATATATATATATGATGAAAAATAAATATAAAAAAACAAATTTAAAAATTAAATTTACGTTAGTTTTTCAGGAGAAGAATTATTTTCTGAAAGGGTGCCTTGGGTGTAACGGTTACATTTTTGGACTATCGAAGTATTAGGCTATAAAAGGTTGCGTAGATCTAGTTCTCTACAGAGTTGAGCATGGACGAAATCCTGTATTTAAATTCTATATTTTGGAAGATCAAGTCAATAAGTATCTCTTTGAAAAGAGTATGTCTCTTGAGGAAGATAATATTTAGTTAGAACAGTTATATATGGAGGAACCTACACCTTTTCTTGAGGATATTCGGTTATCTGATTGTCATCTTACTTATAAGTTTGGTTGCCCTCTTGTGTCTAGTTTTTCTCTTTTAAGGAAAACCCAGAACTCTGTTGCAAGAACCAAGGGTTGGATATATCTTCCCTCTATTTTGGAGAATTTTAGGTATTCCCATGTGGATATGGATATTACATTTGAGGAAGAATGACATCCTTCTAGGCAATTCATTTTCCAATTTGATGATGATATTTCTTATTCGGATTCTGAGGTTTACTTTGTGAGGAAGAAGCAAATGAAGCATAAGGCAGCATGTGATTTCAAATCCTGAAATTCAAGTTTGATTTTTGAGAGGCTGAAGTTTGCAGTAATGTGTGGGTATCCTTGTAATATTTCCGTAAGTGTTTGTTGTGTTCTATCTTTGTCCCTTAAGGTTACTTGTTCACTAATTCTTTTATTAAAATATTCTTAAAAATTCTGTAAGTAACCAACTTATTAATTTGGTGTTCTTCCCTGACACTTTCACTTTACAATCAAGGCTTGTTGAGATCTTTAACACAGCTTATGATGTCTAGAGACTTAGGATTAACCTTCCTTAATCATTAGGATCTTAGTGAAGGATGTGTAAGAATCCTTAAGCGTATCACAGAAGCATGACGATCGCATCATATACGATCAAGAGCGACTAGTCGCACTAGTTGCTCGGTATAGCGAAATTTTAAAAATTTCATTGATGAAACCATATGATCCAAGAACACTTCTTGGATCATTTCATATAACCACATAATAGATAAAGGAATACCTCTTGTAGCGTGGTTGTGATCGAGCCTCTAAAAGAAGAGACCTCCTATATCAAGTCTGATCTGTTGTAGGAGATGCTTGCGAGCGCGGAGATGAGTCGTGTGCTTATCGCAATCCAAGTTGATGATCCAAGAAATGGATCTCCTGATCTCGTCTTGTGAGATCAAATGCCTTCTTCAGAGTGAGATGCGCCAAAGAAGACGGAGACCCAAGAGTCGTTGAAGCGGCAGTACAACGACAAAGCGACGACAAAGGTGACCTTCTCTCTATGAGAAGAGTGTATAGCCACTCAAGGAGAGAGAGGAGAGTTGGCGTGAGAATGAGAGAGAGAGATACATTGTCGGAGTTGTAATCCGAAGAGAAAGGGGTGCCTCTTCTTATATAAGGTTTAGGGAGTCCATGGATCTCAATCCATGGACACACAAAATTGATGGATAAGATTGATTTGTGTTAATTTCAATGGCCATGATTTTCTTGTCAAAAAACACAACAACAATAATTTAATATAAATTAATATATATTGATAAATCAATATAATTAGTTTTAAAATTAAATCATTTGACTTATCTTGGAGATAATGAGGAGATTGACATCATCCCCTAAAAAGGGGGGACGGCTACCCTTCTCCTAATGGAGATTGGTGGTCATCTACACTCTTGGGGTGGAATGGGTCCATCTCCTCAATTTATCATGACATCTCATTATCTCATGAAATCTCCAAGATTTACAACAACACTTGTTGTAAATAATTTCACAAAAAATAATTCATAATTATCTTGTGAATATTATAATCATGCCAACGAAAAAAATGTGAATCGCATTCACATCCCAAAACAAAATGTAAATTATATTTTTTAATTAAT
This sequence comes from Ottelia alismoides, assembly GCA_037367405.1. Taxonomy (NCBI): domain Eukaryota; kingdom Viridiplantae; phylum Streptophyta; class Magnoliopsida; order Alismatales; family Hydrocharitaceae; genus Ottelia; species Ottelia alismoides. The sequence goes on along the minus strand of JAZKJV010000675.1, from coordinate 1,150,489 downwards.
CATCCAATGTGAATCCAATCCACATAAATAATTAATCAAAAAATATAAATCGCAATAGTCTCTCTCTAATATATTATAAATCACATTTATAATATACATGAATAATTGGATAGTGCTATCCACATTATTCATATCCGTAATAATTAAATCTTATTTAATTTGCATTGGATTATCATTCTCATGCATTAAAATAATATGAATCAAATCCATATTATTCATGATAATTAAATCCCATTTAGGTATCCATTTCTCAATGCTTAGATATAATTCAATAATGGAATTATTCTTGAACTCTTTTAAGAATAATGTGCTTTTATTGAGATCACATCTCAAATCCAGATCCCATGGACCTATCATAGATGCTTGATTTAATTAAGCCGCAAATCCAATCTTCTCATTGCATTTGAATCTCATTTAGATCAATGTCCAACACTTGGACCAAGATCAGATTACTTCTCTACTGAGGGGAGTCACTAAAATCCAGACATGTTTCATCACCCCCTCGGAATGGAAGCGTCATGGTTATACAATCGTTTATGATCACATCACCCTCAAGTATTCCTAATACATGTACATCCTGCATACTGGAAGACTTGTGATAAACTCGAAGATATAGATCAATTTCGCACTGTCATCTTTAAAGTTTCATAGTCAAGTTTCTCATTCATGGCCATTGGGAGTTGGTATCGATCATATGCTTCCCAAAAGCATATATCATACCATCAAATTCTTGTCATGCTTCCAAAGCATGATGACCATGAATGGAAATTGATCGGTCCCAATACCTCATGAGTGAGCTCATATCTTTCGGTTTACAAGTGAACCTGTATGATCCCTTTGAGAGATCGTACTACTCATATGCCCTCATATGCACACCATCTTGCCGGTGTATAGACTTTGGTGAGGATGTATGCCTATTGGTATGTCAAATGTGCATACTTAGACATATAGTAAGACATCTATCTCCGGTCAGAGGATGTATGCCTATATCATGACAGTATACGACATAGGACTTTGTTTATCTCAATCTTGTTAAATCAACTCTTTGACCTAACTAATCTGACACCTCCGAATCTCTATTCCCATGCAGAGGACCTGCATCAAGAGGTCGGTCAGATATCAGCCTAAATGATAAAGGATTGCCATCTCCTACTTAGGCTAGAGATCATCTCTTAACAATCATTTGACGGTACTTGATGAGTTGTCAGTCTAACTCCTTAGATATTCATTCAAACACCAGCCTCTGTGATTCAATTACTGAATCAACAGCTATATGATTATTAAGATGGCTATGGTACATAACCCTAATTGTACAGAGGGACCTTATAGTGTATTCATTCATTTAATCTCAGAAAGGGAGTGAAAAGAATCAATAACTTTTATTTATAAATCGAATATTACAATAACATTTATTGTAGGAATGGTTTGCTTCAGGATCACATGCCTAACAGTCTCCAACTAGCCCTTAGAACCATTCAGGTACAATCCTTAAACCCATACTCATTACATGCTGGTCGAAAACCTTTTGTGTCAGAGGTTTGGTAAGAGGATCATCGATGTTGTCAGCAAAAACTACCTTGGTGATAATGATGTCACCACGCTTTTGAATCTCCTGAATGATGTCGTATTTCCTTTCCATGTGCTTGCTTCTTTGATGCCATCTGGGTTCCTTCTCATGGGCAATGGCTCCCCTGTTATCGCAGAGTAATGGGATGGGAGTGTGATGAATCTCCATTTCATCACCTTTATTCTATCATTTTGGCCTCAAAAACCCCAGCAAATGCATGTAAATAGCATTAATTTGTATATAATAGCATTCATTGTTTCTTGTATTTATTGTACATTAAATAAGGTTTTTAATGCCAAAATTATAGAATAAAGAGAAGAAAAGAAAAAGGAATAAAATATTGCAAATATTTTATGACCCTAACCCCGAGACCAAGGCCAGCATGGAATTGCTCGACAAGGAATAAAGTAGGGGGAGATAAGGGCCAATTATACAATAAATACCTCATTTATTTCTTCATTTATCTATGCATTTTTGACACCTATTTTGTACATAATTATTTATTCATCAAATAAAGAAACTTTGTTCATAAAAGTTGTAGATAATAATGTAAATAAAATTACAAAATTGAGTTTGTGTAAAAATAATATTCAGTGTACATTTTATATAAAAAATAAAAAGCCAAAATCTCAACTTCACAGACCCGTATCTTGCAAATAAAAGCTCCAAATCACCCAAACTCACCTTTAATTGTATATAGCATTTCAAGAACTATTTTATAAAATTGGTTTCATAATTTTTGGAGTCCATCTGTGGAAGTTAGGTTTTTGGTCCACCTTGTACATAATACCTGATTGAAATATTCCTTTTATTTAATATTCATTATTTTTATAAATTTATATTTTTAGAATTTTGTAAATAATGTATAGAATACATGTACATATTGAAATTAAAAGAAAACCAAAAAGAATTTGATAAATAAAATAAGTCTATAAAAATCATAGACAAAAGACCTATGCTACCTACATGTATATAAATAAAAGGGATTTTTATTCTTTTATTCTTTATTCATCTATATTTTTATAATAATGTATATATTATATACAACTTATTAAAAATACAAATCCAAAATAAAAACAAATAAAATTCATTAAATAAATAAAATGTATATAATATATAGGTAAACTACCTATAGGTATACCTGCATATACATAAACACATTTATTTAAAAATGTAAATAAACTTATAAAAATTAAATAAAAATATATTTAGACTCATAAAAATAAGTTATAAATTTATAAAATAAGAAAATAAAAAAAATTAATAAAAATAAACAAAATAAAAATATATATATAAATATACTTATAAATACATTATTTTAATAAAACCGTAATAAAATACTTCAAAAAAATAAATAAAAATCATAAATAAATACTACATTAATTTATAAACATTTTTTATTTTATAAATAAAACCTAATTAATTCATTTAATACGTTAAATAAATAGGTCAAGATCAGCCTGACGTGGACCAATCAGGGGCCAGGGAAAGTTGACCTCCGGTCAACTCCCCCTGCGCCTCTGACTGACCCATCAGACCTGTCCATTCCCCCGATTTCATGCCTTTTTCTTGGGCGTCCCTTTCGTCCATCACCCTCGAATCCTTCACGGATTTTGTTCTTTGATCATCCGCGAATCTCGCCGAGATCTTGAATCCATTGTACATAGCCCCGATTCTTCAATAATCGCCGGTCACTGGGGGTCCTCAGGAATGTTTATAAATAAAGTCTTCCTCCTCCTTGGCCGAATTTGGCCAATTTCACCCCCCTTTATGAGCTTGAATCAGCTCCTGGTGTAGCCCTCGTGACAGGAGGCGCTTCCCAGCACCTCGATTCGGTCCATGGAGGAGGAAATTTTGTCGTGGTGGCGCTCCGGCGGCCACCCTTCTCCCTGGAGGCCCCCAGGTATAAGAGCTGTGCATTTTATCTTTCTAGGTAGTTTTTACTTCCAGCATTTCATTTCTGCAATTAGTTTTATGTTTCGCTTATTAGTTTAGCGTAGTTTAATGATTTCGTAGCTCGCCGGAGCTCCGCTCCGGCGAGCTTTTCATCTTGTCTCTGACTGTGCCCCGACACCATTTCACCTTCATTTCGTTCCCCTACGCCTTCTCCACCTTCCAGCCACCTTGTCCAACCGGATTCGCACTTGGATCCGCGAATCGATGCTCACCTCCTCCGCATCGTCGGAGCATCGCCGCCCTCACCCATTTTTTATGCTAACAGCTTCAGTTTTGGGCCGAGGAGCACCGCCTCAAGCCGAGCTTCGTTCCTGTGCAGGTCAGGTGCGTTGAGGAGCACCAGGAGTCGATCCGCACGCGGGTGGAGGTACCTGGAGCCGCATTTCTTCACCGAGCTCTCAGGGGCGCTCCAGGGTACCTCCGGCCGATCCAAGACCTCCAGCAAGAAGAAGACCCTGCCAGGAAGCTTTTGGGACACTGTGGAGCAGCATAGGTCGACGGAGACGCGAGTTCTCACCGGAGGAAGCTCGCCTAGGCGAGCGTTCTTCCCCGTTCTTCCAGCCGTCGTCTCCGCCGTTAGATGAAGAGCAGGTCCCAGGTCAAGCCATAGCCGTCCGATGAAGCGAGCATCCACCGTAGATCCCAGCCCGGAGATCTAATCCTAGCGCTTCATCGGTGAAGCGGTATCGGCTGTTTGATGAGTGACGCGTGTCAAGTGACCAACATCCAACCGTCCATCAGCGCCCGCTTATGGGGGTAATTTGCATACTTAGCCCCCGCTTTTTGTGTATTTAATTTTTAGTTCTGTAAATAAATTAGCACGTTATAAAATAAATGTAAATTTTGCAGAAAGGATCCTGAGTTTTTGAGATTTGCATTTAGGTCCTTCCGCGCCTCACGTGCAGTCACACGTGAGGCGCGTGAAATTTTCACTTTAGCCCTGGCAGTTTTTGTATATTGTGAAATAGTTCTAAAAATTAAAATAAATGTTTATTTCAGTAGGGATTTTTGCACATGTTCCCTTATAACTTATTTAATTGCAAAAATGCCCCTGCTAGGCTTAATTATTTTTGTGTCTTTTATCCATTTATTAAAAATAGCTAAGTGGCTTCTAAAAATTTACAAAAATTAGGATAGATGATCCATGCAGTGTTCTACCACGCCTATATTTTAGTTGCATTTTATTGCATTTTTTCCTAATTATTAAAAATGAAAAAGAATCCCTTTTTGCACTGTTTAAATTATAAAATACAAAAAAATTAGAAAATGATTTTGAAAAATTCCAAAAAAATTATATATGGTATAAATATATATATATGTTGAGTCCAGAAATTAAAAAACCCTAAAAATATAAAAAAGAAAAATAAAAAAAATCAGAAAGCCCCAAAATCCAACAAAAATAGAAAAATCCTTAAAAAAACCCAAAAGTATGTTTTTTCTCTTTTATAATTATCTACATATTATTATTAATATATTAAAATTAATTTGGAAATTTTTGGAGTTTATTTGATATTTTTAAAACCCAAATTTTATTCGGCTAGTTATTTAGTCCTATATTAAGGACATTTTTGAAATTAAAAATACATAAAAATTAGAAATATTTCAGAAAAATAAAAAAATTAGAAAAATATTAAAAGCTAAAAAAAATTATATATATATATATTTTAAGTATTTATGTCTACATATATCTATATACCATATTACTTCTTTCTCTCTCTTCTTATATATACATTTCTTTATATATATCTTATATATCGTATATATATACATGTATATCTATATATTTATATTACTAAAAATAAAAAATATTAAAAAAATATAAAGTATAAAAACAAAATAAAAATTATAAAAACAAAAATATAAAAAAATATATAAAATCCAAACCCCACAAAAACAATAAAAGGACATGAACAATTGATTGAATAATTGAATGATCCATCACATACAACCATTCGCCTCCCAGTGTTCGACCTCTACCTGTACTTACACCTATACACATTTACATGTAGAGTTATAATAAATTTTAACTCCATATTTTTTGATATTCATTGCATATATTTATCGTGGGTTAATTGTTGATCGATTTGGGGATTTTGTCTGAGGTCAACTCAGCGACTGTCTCTCCGCCTTGTGGAAAGATACGACCTCGGCAAATTCCCAATCATCAGAGTGTCAGAGGAAACTAAACCAAGTTCCAGGATGAACTTATGCAACCACACCGCCTCCTTTGCAGCATCCGATGCGGCAATGTATTCGTCTTCTATTGTTGAATCTACTGTAGTATCCTGCTTCTTGCTTCTCTTGCTCACAGCATCACCATTCAATAGGAACACAAACCCTGATGCTGACTTTCGATCATCAATATCCGACTAGAAGTCTGAATATGTGTATCCCAAGACTTGGAGATCACCATCTCCATAGACCAAGACGTAATCTTGCATTTGTCTTAGATACTTGAAAATGTTCTTCACTGTATTCCATTGTTATTCTCCATAGCAGGACTGGTAACGACTTACCACTCCTACTACATGGTAGATATCTGCCCTAATACACATCATGGCATACATTAAGCTTCCTACAGCTGATGCATAAGGGCATCCAACCATGGCTTTCTTTTCCTCAACAGTTTGAGGAGCCATCCCTTTAGACAGGTGGATACAATGTCTTAAGCAAAGGAAACCTTTCCTGGAACTATCCATACAGAAACGTTCAAGAATCTTCGTAATATACCCATGTTGTGACAATCCCAACATTCTCTTTTCTCGATTTCTGAACAGCTTCGGACCTAAGATGTAAGAGGCTTCTCCAAGATCTTTCATCTCGAAGATGTGAGATAGCCAAATTTTAACACTAGTCATCATCCATATAATTCCCAATGATAAGGATGCCATCTACATAAAGCATGATGAACACAATGGAGCTTCCACTAAGCTTCTTGTACACATAAGGTTCATCAGGATTCTGCACAACATCATAACTCTTTTTGGTTTCGTCAAATCTAATGTTCCATCTAAGAGAAGCTTGTTTGAGCCCATAGATGGATTTCTTCAGCTTGCATATTTTATCTTCCTCGATCATGAAGCTGTGGAGATGCTCCATAAACATATCCTCCTCGAGGTATCCATTGAGTAAAGTTGTCTAGACGTCCATCAGCCAGATATCGTAGTCAAGAGATGCAGTTGTAACTAGAAGTGTCCTGATGGACTTAAGCATAGCCACAGGAGAGAACGTCTCATCCTAGTCGATGTCTTCTCTCTGTGTATAGCATTTGGCTACGAGTCGTGCTTTGAAAGTCTCCACTTTCCCATCAGTTCCCCTCTTTCTCTTGAAGATCCATTTACACCCTATGGGTTTTATTCCTTCAGGTGGATCCTCCAGGGTCCATACACCATTTTTATGCATGGAGTCAATCTTTGGATTCATTGCTAGCATCCATCTATCCATGTCATGATCCGTGAGTGCTTCATCAAATAAGTAGGATCATTGTCAGTTTCACCAGACACATGGAATCCATACCTTTCAAGTTGTGCAACCACCCTCAAACTCCTTCTAAGAGGTATGGGTGTTTCATCTTTATTTATCTCTTCAGTTTCTGATTCAGGAAGCTCAAAATCCTCAGGGGACTCAATGAGTTCCTCTACTTCAATTTTGTCTTGACCTTTAAGGAAGTCATCCTCCGGAAATTTCACATCTCTAGAGATGAAACCTTTGGGGTCTCAGGGTCATAAAGTTGATATCCAATACCATATTCAATATACCCAATGAAGTAGTACTCTCGAGTGCGAGATTCTAGCTTACTTGCATCCATGTTCTTCACATGGACCAAGCAACCCCAAACCCTCAAGTGATTAACACTTGGTTTGGTTCCATAGCAATGATCATAAGGAGTCTTAGGTACATATTTGCTAGGAATCTTGTTCAGGATATATATTGTATTCTCTATTGCATATCCCCAGAAACTAAGTGGTAAATGTACTTTGCTCATCTCCATGTCCATGATGGTCATGTTGCGTCTTTCAGAAAAACCATTAAGTTGGGGGGTTCCAGAAGGAGTGAGATTGGAGACAATTCCATTCTTTTTAAGGTATTCCTTGAATTTGTCTGAGAGGTACTCGTCACCTCAGTCAGATCGAATCCGTTTAATCTTCCTATCGGTTTAGTTCTCAACCAAAGCCTTAAACTCTTTGAACTTTTCAAAGGTTTCAGATTTATGACGTAGTAGGAAGATAAACCCGTATCGTGAATGATCATCAATAAACGTCAAATAATATCGATATCCATTTCGGGTCGCGGTACTGAAGGGACTACATACATCGATATGTATTAGGTGAAGAATACCTTCGCATCGTGTAACCTTGTTACAAAAAGGCATCCGGGTCATTTTACCTTGAAATACATTGTTCGCATATTGACAAAGATTGAAACCTGTAGAAAATCTAAGGGTCCATCTTTTATCAATCTATTGATCCTATCAAAAGATAAATGACCAAGCCTTTGATGTCAAATCATGTTTGATTGATTTCCATTCTCCCTGAATCTTTTATGATTTTTATTAGTGACAGTAACATTCATGACATGTTAATCAATGCATAATTATCCACTAGAAATCAAAACACCATCTGCAATATATTTATCATAATGACTGATGACTAGTTTATTACAGAAAAGGAATGAATATCCACTTCTAACAAGCTTAGATATAGATATTAATTTCCTTATGACTTCAGGTACATAAAGACACTCTTTAAGTACTAGGACTATTCCACTATATAATGATAGTCAGCAGGTCCCGATGATGACTGCTACAACACTTGCATCAGATCACATTTGGATGACTATCTCCCCTTCATCAAGACTCTTAGTTTCCTGAAATAGATGCAACAAATTGCAGACATGAACAGAAGCACCAGAATCTATAACCCAACTACCTTCTCGTCCAACAAGGAAATTAATTTCAATGATGAAAGTAGATTTCATATATGATGGGGCTTTACCTTTGTCGACTGACTTCAGGTAATCCGAACAATTATGCTTCCAGTGCCCCGGCTTCTTGCAATGATGACAGACATCAGTTTTCCTTGATGCTATCTAAGTGGATGCATTGGAAGATGAGCCAACGCCTTGACTCTTCTTTTTTCTCTTCATGGACGGGCCCTTCCGAGAACCTTGCTTTTGACCGCGCTTTCCTTTGACCTGTGCAACCATTGCACTATCAGAGGGGCCATCCTTCTTCATTATGTCTTCAGCAGACTTTAATACAATCAATAGCCCAATGTTAGTATAATCAACTTTGCTCATGTGGTAGGTAACTACAAAATTGTTGAAAGACTTAGGGAGCGACAACAGAATGAAGTCAGCTTGCATATCTACGCCCATGTCAGCTCCCAGGATTTCCAGCTCAGAGAGATACCCAAACATTTTGAGTATATGTTCTCTGAAAGAGGTCCCCTCCTGCATCTTGCATCGAATAAGTTCTTTCATTATATTATAATGATGTATACGATTTGCATCACCGAACATTTCTTTCAGATTCAGCATGATCTCTTGGCAAGTGTTCATTTCCACTTGCTTTTTATGAAGCACATTGGACAATGAACCCAGAATGTAGCATCTTTCCAAATTATGATCTTCATCATATTTTTCATTAAATTAATTTCTTTCAGAGTCTTCGGATCTGTGTACTTGTCTTTTGACAACACATAAGAGATACGCTCAGCGGATCTGAAAAGATCCAAATTTCGGATCCAATCTGAATAATTTGGCCTGGTCGATTGATTGACCTCCAGGAGCTTGCTAAGTGAGTTCATAGACTCCATTTTCTGAAATTAAAAATGCATTATATTATAATATATAAATAATAATAATATACAATTATATTTCTTTGATTAAGGAATTTTTAATCAAATTACTCTTGCTTTTTCAACTTCGAAAGTTCATTCTCTTAATCACATCTAAAACAAGAGATATACTTACCGCCATATCTCTAGCAAGAACTGGGATCTCCTCTTTACCCTTGTCACATCCCAATAATATGAGAATCTGTAACTCGGATAAAGAGAAGCGGGAACACATTCTGCCTTGCAAGTCCAACTTGCATTTCCCAATTCGATCTTTAACACCCGGGCCCACCACCCCTAAGGTGATGTTGACCCATCATTAATTGAATCAACCGTCAACAGGCTCGCTATGCGCAATCCAATATCGCTTCAATAATATGAGGGCTCGATATTGGGATCACTATACATATGGACTTACTCTTTCGAGAAGTAAAGAGCCCGATCCAGATGCACTTGTAGGCAGGAGCTATTACTTCGGACATGCATCTCCTACATACAATCCCTAGCGATGGAACCCTTTATCTTGACGAGAGACCATGGATGTCACTTATGTGATCCTCCACCTCATATTCAAATTTTATAATTAACTACCATGAATCACATTAATATACATAATTCTCCCAAGGGAAATACACATCTATTCATAATAGAGTGTTTTAATTTGGATATAAAAATCAATTATCAATCCTATTCAATCAACTAACAAACTTGAGTGTTACTTAAAAGGATGGTATTATCTCAAAATACGTATTATTTCGAATTTTAATAATTAGAAAAATGCATCATGATCTCTCAGTCATTATCCCTTCCCTACCCAATGCATGATCAATACCGATGGGAGTGGGATAGACCGCTCACGGAGTAACTTGATACCCCAACGCTCCCTGACTAGACACCATATCTGCCTCATGTTAGGATAATGTGAAATTGATCAGTTTGTACTTGAGATGATAATCAGTTTTTCAACTGAAGTTATACCAAAGTAATAATCAAAACCATTTTGATTATAAGAAAATTTGTTAAACAAATTCCCAATCATATTCAAGCAACTTTGGTTGTTGGAAAGTAGATAATGTAGCCAATTTGTGATCTAGATCATCTATAATCAATTATTTGTTAAGGCAATATCATTTAAGGAAATAATTATTATCAAATATTTTTCAAATATTTATCCATAATTATTCCAGAAAAATAACCATTAATTTCACTAATTTATTAAATAACAATCACAATATTCTTGATTAGGATTGTAAATTCCAGCAGTGGCCCTCTCTTACTAAAATTAGCATATCTCAATCAATATAAATCCAAATCATGTAAAATAAGTTTTCGAAGTTTTCTAATTTGATTTTTAACAGAATTCATGTGATTAGCATGCATTTTTTACCGTTTCAAAATAGTAACTAACTCCTTAATTACGTCAAGATTTGCCATCCCCGAAACAGTGGATATATGTTCATTAAAACGATCATATCTTAAGCAATTAGATTCCAAATCACGCAAACTCAAATCCCACGATTTCCTTAATTAATGGAGAACAAAATACAAGTGATAACTTTGTGTTTAAATATTTTAAACAAATTCGAAAAAACTCACAAAACAGGACTGCGTGAATGAAATGCGATGAAATTTTCACAAGCCCTAATGAGCCAAGTCTTCCTAAGTTTATGTATCGCATCCAAAACCTCCAATCTGAACCTGGATCTGATACCACTTGACGGATGTGGAAGAATCCTTAAGCGCATCACAGAAATGTGACGATCTCATCATATACGATCAAGAGTGACTAGTCGCACTAGTTGCTTAGTGCAGTGGAATTTTAAAAAATTCTTTGATGAAACCACATGATCCAAGAATACTTCTTGGATCATTTCATATAACCGCATAATAGATAAAGTAATACCTCTTGTAGCGTGGTTATGATCGAGCCTCTAAGAGAAGAGACCTCCTGTCTCATGTCTGATCCGTCGGAGGAGACGCTTGCGAGCGCGGAGATGAGTCGTGTGATTCTCGCAATCCAAGTAGATGATCCAAGCAAAGGATCTTCTGATCTCATCTCACGAGATCAAAAGACTTCTTCACGAGCGAGATGCATTAAAGAAGATGGAGACTCGAGAGTTATCGAAGTGACAGTACAACGACGAAGTGACGACGAAGGCGACCTTCTCTCTATGAGAAGAGTGGTCAGCCACTCAAGGAGAAAGAGGAGTGTTGGCGTGAGAATGAGAGAGAGAGGCGTTGTTGAAGTTGTAATCCAAAGAGTAGGAGGTGCTTCTTATATAGGATTTTGGGAGTCCATGGATCTCAATCCATGGACAACACAAAATCAATGGTTGAGATTGATTTGTGTTAATTTCAATGGCCATGATTTTGTTGTCAAAAAAATACAATAAAAATAATTTAATTTAAATTAATATATATATATATGATAAATAAATATAATTAATTTCAAAATTAAATTATTTTACTGGTCTTGGAGATAATGAGGAGAGTGACCTCATCCCCCTAAAAGGGGGTGGGGGTGGCCACCTTTCTCCTAATGGAGATTGGTGGTCGTCCACCCTTTTGGGGTGGAATGGGTCCATCTCCTCAATCAAGATTTACAACAGCACTTGTTGTAAATAATTTCACAAAAAAATAATTTATAATTATCTTTTGAATATTGAATCATGTCATTGAAAAAAATGTGAATCACATTCACATCCTAAAATAAAATGTAAATTACATTTTTTAATTAATCATCCAATGTCAATCCAATTCACATCAATAATTAATCAACAAATATAAATCACAATGGTCTCTCTCTAATATATTATAAATCACATTTATAATATACATGAATAATTGAATAGTGCTATCCATATTATTCATATCCATAATAATTAAATCTCATTTAATTTACATTGGATTATCATTCTCATGCATTCAAATAATATGTATCAAATTCACATTATTCATGATAATTAGATCACATTTAATTATCCATTTCTCAATGCTTAGATATAATTCAACAATGGAATTATTCTTGAACTCTTTCAAGAATAATGTGCTTTCTCCGCAGATACTTGGAGAAAAGGACAGGGTGATTGTATTGTTCCACATATAGTGGCTTGGATATTGAGTTCACATCTCAAATACAGATCTCATGGACCTCTCATAGATGCTTGATTTAATCAAGGCCACAAATCTAATCTTCTCATTGTATCTGAATCTCATTCAGATCAATGTCCAACACTTGGACCAAGATTAGAATACTTCTCTACTGAGAGGAGTCACTAAAATCCAGACATGTTTCATCACTCCCTCGAAATGGAAACGCCATGGTTATACAATCGTTTATGATCACATCACCTTAGGTATTCCTAATACATGCACATCCTGCATACTAGAAAACATATGATAAACCCAAAGATATAGATCAATTTCACACTGTCATCTTTAGGATTTCATCATCAAGTTTCTCATTCTTGATCATTGGGAGTTGGTATCGATCATATGCTTCCCAAAACAATATATCATACCTTCAAATTCTTGTCATGCTTCCAAAGCACGACGACCATGCAAGGAATTTGATTGGTCCCAATACTTCATGAGTGAGCTCATGTCTTCCGGTTCACAAGTGAACCTGTATGATCCCTTTGAAAGATTGTATTACTCATATGCCCACCAGCTCGTCGGTGTATAGACCTTGGTTAGGTCATCAACCTATTGATATGCCAAATATACATACTTAGACATATAGTAACACATCTGTCTCCGGTCAGAGGATGTATGCCTATATCGTGATAGTATATGACATAGGACTTTGGCAATCTCGATCTTGTTAAATCAACTCTTTGACCTAACTAATCTGACACCTCTGAATCTCTATTCCCATGTAGAGGACCTGCATCAAGAGGTCAGTCAGATGTCAGTCTAAATGAGAAAGGATTGCCATCTCCTACTCGGGCTGGAGATCATCTCTTAACAATCATTTGACGGTGCTTGATGAGTCCTCAATATAACTCCTTAGATATTCATCCAAACACCAGCCTCTATGATTCAATTATTGAATCAATAACTATATGATTATTAATATGGACATGGTACATAACCCTAATTGTACAAAGGGACCTTATAGTGCATTCATTCATTTAATCTCAGAAAGGGAGTGAAAAGAATCAATAATTTGTATTGATAAATCGAATATTACACTAACAATTATTGTAGGAATGGTTCGCCTTGAGCTCACATGGATAACACTTACACTTAATAATTCAAACTTCCCTAGTTAGAAATATTTGTATGGCATATTGCATGTTTAATCTCTTTCTTAAATAATATGGCCATCACTTACATGCACGATTGCATTCATGATTGAGATGAGTTGAGATTTCACTTGAGGAACTGGGATTTGATATTCAAGTTTGGACCTGATTTTATGATACTCAAGGATGGGATAAGATTACCGAAGGCTTCATGAAACCTGAGTGTCAGCATATTAGCTAGTATGGGACATGGTTCTCATACTAATCTCTTGATCAAAATCTAAGTGTCAGGGTGTGATAACATTAAATTAAATTGCTAATCAGTGTGTGATAATCCTTGGTAAAAGAAGTGGAGCTAGCTAAAAAGAAAAAAGAAAGAAAAAATGAAAAGAAAAGTTCAAAGCTACAAAATTACATTCAAATGAGCTTCCATCAAATACGAGCGCTCCCAACCTTTTAAGTGTCCATTTGGACCTAAATATTAGGATTTTATGAGTCGAGCTAGTACCTTAAAATAGGGCTCTACATCATAAGCGATACAAGTCTGGGTGTAGAAGGTATCTTAGATACTCAAAAGAGAAACACCCCAATGCATTCCTAGGAAAACAAGTACAAATGGCTCAACTTCTTTTGCTAGGCACACTGATTAAAAATAAAAATATATTGTTGTGAGTTAATAAGGCACTTGATTGATACTTTGTTCTAATGAGAGGGAGAAAAAAAATGACACCATCCTATTTCCTCCATTATCTGACATGTCATCTACACTTTGAAGACTAACAAACTAAAGATATGGTGAATTGATGCAAGACTAGATCTAATCCCTAGTTTTAAGGATTGGGTTTTGAGGAGAATCTCTTGAATTGGAACTTTAGGTGACCTCTCAACTCTACTCTTATGAATGCAGTCAACACATTAATGTTATATTTCTTACTATACATGTATACATTGAGAGTCTGATAATTAAAGGAGTTGAATTCCTTTTGATTACAGGCGGGTTCATCTTAGAGTCTTAGTATCTCTAAAACTAAGTGTCATGGTTTTCTTAAGCCTTGTCTTTTCGTATACACATGTCAGGGAATTCATTAAATAATCTAACTCTCTAATTTTTTTTATTTATTAGCTCAGGGACTGACTTAACTTAAGTATAGGAAGAGGATGAATCCCAGAGTCATCTACATTATTCCTTTATATTCTCTCTCTAGCTTAAGAAAACCAATAAAATTCAATAACAAATAACACAAACTAATTGTTGTAAATAAATAATATTTTTTATTATATTAATATTCCTATTATTGTGATATTATTTTATGTGTTTTTAAATTACAAAAAATGAAAGAAAAAATGAGAATAATATTGTATATAATTAATTTAACATACTTTATAAAATAAAAATCCAAAAAAATAAGAAAAGAAATGAAAATAAGTAATTTAATACATTAAATTACTTACAAAAATATTTTATGTATACATATGACTTTATTTCTCTTTGATTCTATGTTAAAGTTGTACATCTCATCGAGATCTACAACTTTCATGTTCATCACTTTTTCTAATTTTGACTCTAATTATTTATTCTTTATTTTACACTATTTTTCCTAATTCTTGATTCTGGTTGTGCCACATAGCGCCTTCAGATTGCACGACGTGTTCGGATCTTTTATTCAATTCGCCTTAATTCTAGGATGTATGATTACCTTGATCAGACAGACATTATTCCTTTATCCCCACTTCTTCTAAGATTGTCCGATCTCATCTTATCTGGATGATCATCGCCATCCATACGTACCCCAACAACATTCGCTGGATCGCATGATCCAATGGCTGACGTGTGTCTTCAACCTCCAACCACTCACCTCCAAAAGTCGCGACTCTTCGAACCTCTCAACTTCAACTAATTTTCCCAATCATCATCGGCAAATTCTCACCTCGATTCAATCATCATCTGCTCCGCCTAACTGCCCTAATCTCCACCTAGCCTTTGGAACTCTCTTCCCCTTCACGTGACACTCCTCTTGTGCGGTTGAAACTACCATGTGACAACTACCTTGAGATTCTCTCGCTTGCATCAAAACCATCACTCCATCAATCGTAACTTCCATCATCCACTTCGCAAGCCAATCTCCTAGCTTCTTCCTTCATTCTATGATAGAGAAACCTAGTGAAGTTAGGTGACAATAGAGATCAAGCTCTGGTGAGATCCACGAATCTAATTCGTGTTGCAGACCTGCATAGGTTTTGCTCAAGCTTCCACCACCAGTCGTGGTAATCAAGCAATGATTAGGAGCAACAGAGCTCCTCTTCTAGACTCGTGAGTCGCCTTCTCAGTTCAACCTTGTTCTAGGTAAAATCTTATATCTTAGTTTTGCTTTGTTTTTGCCAAATTATTTCTTCTGTTTATTCACTAATCCACAATCTAAATATTCAATCACCTTCTCCTCGATTCCACAATCCACGTATGAACTCCAATCATCACTCTCAAGCTCTCCAGGATTGTGTCCATCTCGTTCCTTTCTTCCTCTTGAAACAAGGAAGAACCCATAAGGGTTCAGATCTTTTGTCCCCAAAAGAACCCTCCATTTCACTCCATCTTGCTCCAAATATCCCCACGGATGCTTCAGCTTTTGATGAACATTGCATGTGTCAATGATAAAAGGTAGTCCAAGCACTCCGATCTCAACTTTCTTCTATGAATCCAATCCATCAATCAGACAAACAGTGATGCTATAAAGCTCCATTGCTTCGTCAGCATCTTTCTGAGACCATCCTGAAGGTGTTTTGACCTTCAAACATCGAAGAACGGCATGGAGGAGGAAGAAGGCGCTCACCGGAGCTCCGCTCTTCTTCTGCCACTTGTGGAGGAGAGGGGCAAATTTGAGGCACAGTTATCGCTCGATCTGATCACTCAGATCAGATCTGATGGTTCTGTTTACATCCGAGACTACCATATGGAGCAACGATTCACTCTTGAGGTTCAAATTATCCGAACCAATTGCTGATGTGTACCATCATGACATGTGGTTGGAACCTGCCGATCACCCGAACATAATCCCGGTTACGTGCCCCTTGCACGTGCCACTAGGTAAATTGCATATTAGCCTCGGAATTTCTCGATATTGCAGATAAGTCTTGTGCCTGGAAAATTTTCATTTATACTCAAGAAGATTTCTATAAATATATTTTAGTCTAATTTAGACTTATTTGTAATTAAATCATTTATATTTTATTGCGTGTATGCTTGTGTTGCTTCCCTGATATCTTGTGACCGCATACCCAAATTTAATGAAATTGGTGTCATTTGAAAGCTATTTTTATGCTTTTTAATTATTGTTATTTAATTACTGATTTGACCAATAATTCGTGCATTAAATTTTAGAGTGATTATTTTGTCTGTTAAACCCTTGTATTAATGCAAAATTAATGTGTATTAAGGCTGAGTTATTTTATTTATTATATTGATTGTTCATTAATTTATTAACTATTTTCACATGTAATTAATCCATTTAATTGGGATCATGTTTGTGAGTGTGCATCTACTTTGTTACTGCATTGCATCATTATTTATCATACGCATCAAATGTATTAAAATGTTTAAAAAAATGCATGCATTGTGTTCCTTTACATCTTGCTTGACTTACAGAGCCAATAAAATTACCTAAGTAGATAATTGACTCCTTAGAGAATTGACTCTTAAATTTAATTGAATTATTGTTTGTGTCCATGTGTTCGACCCAGAGTTGTCCATGTGTACATTTAAGCAAAGACCTCTGTGTGGAGATATTCTCTCAGTTCTTGTGGTTTTTATTAGTCCATGCTACAATGAGTGCACGTTATTTTAGCCGATGATGGTTCATCAAAAGGAAACATCGAAAGATATAAACATAGACTTGTTGCAAAGTACTTTACTAAAAAGATGACACTAATTATAAAGAGACATTTGCTCATGTTTCAAAGAATGACTCCTTAAGATTTATTTTAAATTTGGTGGCTCGTTATGATATGAAACTCCACCAAATGGATGTAAAGACAACCTTTCTGAATGGAGGAAAGTTAGATGAAGATGTTTATATTGACCAACCTGAATGTTTTAGGATCAAAGGAAAGGAAAATCTAGTATGTAAATCAAATAAGTCAATATATGGATTAAAGCAACATTCCTGCCATTGGTATATTAAGTTTAATAATACCACTATATCTTATGGTTTGTAGAAAACATTGTAGATAGGTGTATCTACATGAAGGTCAGTTAGAGCAAGTTTTTTATATTAGTCCTATATGTTGATGATATATTATTGCTTGCGAATGATTTAGGTTTGTTATATGATACAAAGAAGTATCTTTCCAAGAACTTTGAAATGAAATATATGGGTGAGACATCCTATATGATTGGAATGAAATATTCCATGATAGATCACAAGGACTGTTCGAATTGTCTCAGAAGGCATATATCAATAAGATCATGGAAAGACTCATGATGGACAAGTGCTCTGCAAGGATTATTCCTCTTCAGAAAAGAGACAAATTCAGTTTGGATCAAGGTTCAATAAATGAAATGGAACGTGACGAAATGAAGGGGATTCCTTATGCATCAGTGGTTGGGAGTATCATGTATACTCAAACATGTACTTGATGTGACATTAATTTTGCCATTGGCATGTTGGGTCGGTATCAATGTAATCTTGGTATGGACCACTGGAAAGAAGCAAAGAAAATTCTCGGGTATTTACAAGACACCAAAGATCATATGATCGTGTAAAGATGATGCGATAA
The DNA here is from genome assembly GCA_037367405.1 of Ottelia alismoides. Classification (NCBI taxonomy): domain Eukaryota; kingdom Viridiplantae; phylum Streptophyta; class Magnoliopsida; order Alismatales; family Hydrocharitaceae; genus Ottelia; species Ottelia alismoides. The sequence goes on along the minus strand of JAZKJV010000675.1, from coordinate 1,132,112 downwards.
TCTTGAGAATATTGGATATTCATATGCAGATTTTAGGGGATGCATCGACATAAGAAAGTCAACCTTTGGCTCTATATTTCTACTCACTAGAGGAGTTGTGTCATAAAAAGGTGTGAGCAGTCTGTCATTGTTGCTTCCATTATGAAGGCTGGATTTGTAGCATGCTTTGAGGCTGCAGTTCATGGATTATGGCTGTGGAATTTTGTGTCAGGACTTGGAATTATCGACAGTATTGCCAAGCTACTGAAATTTTATTGTGATAATGTTGCAATTATCTTCTTCTCAAAGAATGATAAGTACTCTAAGGGTGCAAAGCACATGGAATTGAGGTATGTATCAATAAAAGAGGAAGTTCATAAATAAAGAGTGTCAATAGAGCACGTCACTATTAATTTAATGATTGCAGATCCGCTGACTAAAGGTTTAGCACCTAAGATTTTTTCTGATCATGTTGTTAGAATGAGTTTATAAAATAAGTCGTTGTTATGAAAGATTAATCAGTACATTTTATTTAATGCTCATTACGATTATGACAATCTCTTTTACTTTATGTTTCTGAATCGTTTCATTATTATATTTATTATGCATGCATGTTTGCAACTAGATAAAATAACGGTGGAAATGGAATTAAAGTAGATGTTATTCTTCTAAATTACATGTGATTGGATTGAATTGATATTAGTACATGGAAGGGATCATGTCAAGCTGTATGAGGTGTGACCACCATGATCATATTAATTTAATTCAATTAAGGTATATGATTCATTGACATTATAGAAAACTCATGAAAAGGCACATTTAAGGTTATTATTATAGCTTCATATGGACCAAGTGGGAGATTGTTTGAATAATCCAGTATGTTGACTGTATGAAACATTGATGGGATAATAAATATGAGTTTTTACCGAGTCAATGAATAAACCTAATTGAATTATGTTGATCCACTTTGATGGTTAGTAGATTATCAAAAGTCGATTACGGTAAGGTTTGTTTCTTGTTAAACCCTCCTACTTTACCCTTATAAAAGAGACATGGTGACTCATTATGCAAATTACTGAATCAAGAATCAGAGAGAGACACTATAAAGCTCTCCACCATCTGAGAGAGTCTTAACGTTTAGGGTCAAGCGAAGGAGAAAAGGAGAACAAAAGGATCGCATCCATTTTCATCCATTACATTTTTTTTCTAATTTACGATGGAAGGAGATAACTCGTGAATCATTATTTTTTTAATGTTGATTCTTTTATATTGTACTTAAAGTTTCCTACATCTTGTATAAATATATCATCAATTGAGCAAATGTTACTTGATGCAATGAAGGGGCTGTTATGGAATCATGACGTTGTTGTAGGTATCGTTATGTGCACAATTATTCAACTTGAAAGACTAAATATTCGTGATGACAACTTCACCTCATTAGAATTGGCCTTGATAGCATATACATATCCTCGACCATATCAATTAAACTTTAACTTCTTGTATAGTGGTTCATACGCGTGTTTGTATGTATGTATGCATGCATACTTGCATGTATTCAGATATGCATGTATGCATCTATTGAAATATCGATGTTAATTGTTTTATCTTTTTAATTATTATGATAAACTCCTAAAATTCTCTCTAATACTAACATATAGACATCTGATAGAAAGCATATATGCGGAAAATGTATAGACTACATGTTTTGCATCTTACCAGATGAACTTAATGCGTAAATTAAACATCAAGTATTTTCTTTGATGCAAATAGTATATATGTTAAATTACAAAAAATGGGCCTTAAGTATGCCTCGTTTCCCCATTAAAAGACTCGTTTTTGAAATGAAACAAAGAAGGGTTTCAAATACATGCTTCCATAATCTATCGTGACCTTTCTATATCGACGTTAAATCATAAATTTGAAATGCTGGTGCCTTTTTGTTACACGTAAAAGATAAGGCTCAAAACTAGGAATCATGCATAGTTGAGATCTTTTTTTATAATTTATCATAGTATATATAATTATTGTATCCGCTTAAATGGTCTGGTGGTATTGTAGTGTGCCTACTAACCAAAAGAATAGGGTTCAAATCCCCCTTTATGGGAGCGCTTTACATAGTCGACAATCAACGTAAAAAATAATCGAATCTTTCAACGTAGTTTTGAGCAAGAATCCATATAACCGACCCTAGTGGGAGAAGATTTCAACAATGGATGGAGGTGCATCCTTCACTTCGACAAATATATATCTCAGAACGAGCCCTGTTTACCTCTTTTCTAGATGGCAACAATAATATGAAGTAGATAGTGAAGATGCTACCTTCTTACCACCATCAAAGATAATATTGATTTCCTACCAGCACTAGATGCATAACCCTCGCGAGATCTTTGATAATACCCAAATGCAGCCTCACATCTAAAACTTACAACACGTGAGAGGGGTTATAAAAGTGTGGGAAAACTACTTGACAGTTGTTATGACCGGTTGTTATGATCAGTTTTTCTCGATAAAGATCCAAGGATCTAAGTTTAGGAAATAACAAATGGTATTAGAGTAACTTTCCTTTGATAGTGGAAACGATTTACCGAAGGGACCTAAGCCTTTGCTATTATTACCAAGAATAAGTGATGGATCATATTGCAACAATGACGTTGTGAATATAAAATTGAAAGTTGTAACACCCTTGACATAGTCTGACATTTAAAACTGATAAAGTGTGATAGTGGGTTATAAGAGTGGAGGATTACCATTTGACAACTTATGCTTAAGCATTTTTGACTGGTTGTCGCATGTCTTAGGCAAGAACCTAACAAGTTGTCAGTCAGGATGAGTTTTACTCAATGGCGGTCAGATGACCTAAACCGAAGACATTATAGGATGGGAGCTTACCTATCCTTCTTTAATTGGAACTTGATAATATAAATCTTTGATATAAGTTTTGGATTGAACTTATAAGTTAATGCGATAATGGCAAGATGATGTTGGATGGGTTGGTATCTCAATGGTTGAAAATTGAAATTAAAATGACACATTGGTACAAAAAGTCACTTCTGGTTTCTTCTTTTAATGGTCAAATAGTAATACCAACGTAACAACTATTGCATTCTGTTGAGCGTAGGTGCATCTTAGTTGTAGAATCATTCACAACATCTCGTTTGGATTATGTGTAATTATCAAAAACATCTGAGGAAGATGTCATCTTGACTTTGACGATGTTATCTTGACTATGTCTATAATTAGTTTAATGTACCTTTAGGTATTATGTACAAATTTAAACCGGATGTAACATCATATTGTGTAGAACTAGGATTGCAGGTATCGAACATCCATGTACTCCAATCATTATGCTTTAATTATTTTGACTTTTTTCAAGTTTTCATACATTCTTCCCGATTGATAGTGGGAGAAATTATTATGACGTCTAGGATCAGCCCTGCAAAACCCGCTGATGAGGTAGCCGAAGGCACTAAGAAAGTCAATCGAAGAAAGGCTAGCTGTAAAGTCGAGATGGAAACAGCCCATATCATACGCTGAGGTCGAATTTGACTGACATCCCTACTTGATGTCTCCGTCGTGGTTTGACCAGTTGATGAGAGTAGGGTACGCAAGCGAATAAGCTGGAGGAGCAAGGGAAGGTTGGTTTTCAACAAACAAGGCAGTGATCTTCAAGAGGTAAGCAAGGGAAGGTCAATATAGGATGAGAAGGCCCGAACAAACCTGGTTTATGAAAGACCAGACTATAAGCATCAAGAAGATGCTTGCAAGTGGGAGAAAGACATCTAAGGCCTTGAGCCCAGATGGAGGTCGGCCTTGTCGGCTTTTGAAGAGTTGGAGGCCTCATTTGTGGAACATCCAAAAACTGCCCTGGTTAGCCCGCACATTCTAACACCTCTGGAATGTCTTTATATCCCCATTAAGATACCGTGATGCTACCTTTCCAGGTATTTAACTGACAAAATGCACAAAAATGGCTTCTGACTAAGGAGCAAACCATTCATTGTCCGACAAACAGTTTATCAATCAGAGAACTCGACAATGATGCCCCGACATCCCTTGCATGGGAAACATGCTTTGCCATGAATTATTAGCTAGATCATGTTACGTGAGAGATCACTCGAATACAAAATGGGAAGCAGCTTTTCTGTCAGGTCAGGTTCTTCTAATCTCTCCTGAAACCAAATGAATTTACTGACAATTAAGATTTCTCGGCGTCCATTTATTAATAATTCGTAGACTACACTACACCTGATTTATCTGACTGATCACTGGATTTATAATCCAGACCTATATGTAGTGGTTATCTAAACATTTGTTGTTTTCTGGAAGGAAACTTATCATTAGTGCTAAATGAGAAGCATTCAAATAGAAAAATAGGGGTGTCAGGTCCACTGATACATACAGGCTAATGTACATTACATGTCATTTCCTTCTAAAGTGCAGACACCAATCCCTGGTTTCACTGACTACCTTCATTAATCGTGGCTAGGCTGCATATGGACCCAAAATTTGCAAATATAGTCACCATAATTTTCAGGACCTAAAACACTAATAACTAAATAATAAATGAAGCTACCACCAGCAATAACAAAGAAACACTTTTAATTCACGTCTATCAAAAAGATTAGCAGACTAGCCTGAGAGATTGCATAAACTATAGAACCCCTGTACTCTTATCCTTTAAGCGGCCACCGATCTTTCAAGTGGCCATTTCAACATCGAGCATTACGTGTTTCTCTTCAGATGCATAGATCTCGGGATGAGTTGAGTCTGGATATTGACCAGGTTGTTTCAGGTCTGTGCTCGCAAACGGGCTCTTTTTTGGTTCTGCAGTGGAGTCTACGTCCATCGTGGTATAAGATCTAGGCGGAGAAGGTGGTTGCACTTCAATGTCTGGATAGGCAGCTTTGAACCTCGCTCTTAAGCCCTCATCCACCAGGCGCACACCATTCAGTTGGTTACCCAGGGACAACCACCTGAAAAAGTTAATTAAACCCACAAGTTGCAATATTGATGTCTACAATTGAATAACATTAGAAAAATTAATAATTAGCGTCTTAGCAACAATGGTCAATTGGCAGAATCAGGTTGCATTTCTATTCAGGAGTTCACAAACAATCCAAGACCCGATAACAGCTAGCTTTAGAAAAAGATCGGAGAACAGCACAAAGCTGCTCAGCAGAAATTGATAATCAGTTGGACTCTTCCAGAACGAGATCTGCTTTTCGCAAGTTGTCTTCTAATCGGGCTCATCTTGAACCCAAAAGCACGGAATATCAAACATGTTTCAAATCTTCGATGAATGTACACCAGTGTTAATAACCCCAAGACGCAAACACAAACAATCTACTTGAACTGGAAGTTCATTCTCCATGGGAATGATGAGTGATGGATACATGAAACTGACCCCTGTTCTTGTTTACGTCAGTCCCCAATTTGTTTTTCATCAATACATGATCAAACAAGAGATACATGTGTTGAAGTTTCAGATATGTTGGAGATGTTGACGTTGAAGAGTGCTTTTTCTCTTCAGAAGATATATAATGCCGGTGTTCTCAACAAACTTCTTTTTCTTAATTGTAATCTATTAAAATGTAGAAGATGCAGAAGATTAACTAGATTTTTATAGTCCTTCAAATCCTTCAAATTTTATCGACAAAAGGAATACTAGCAATACAAAATTGATAATTCCCCAACACCAAGCAAGGGCAGAAAAACAAACCATTCCTATGAGTACATAATATGTTCAGAATATGCTAGACCAAGGTTCAGAAATATCGATTAGTTTGAAAAGGTTTACATTGACGATATCGGTAGAAATGTCAGAAATAGCTAAAAATGATTTTTTTTCCTCAAAAATTAATATCGCTTTATTGTTTAAATAATAAAGAACATACAAATACACAATTATGTGCAAGAATTGAGATGCATTTAACACTTCAGTGCAGATTATGTCACACATCACTGATGTGAAGATTGATTGTTGACTGCTAAAAGATATCAGAGGGGAAGTACATAACAATTTATAAACATAAAGGATGTAAATTTAGCACCTAACATTATGTAATCAACATTACGTATAAACAAAAGGCTACATCATAGATCAAGCAAAGAAACAAATGAGTATAATAACATGAGAACACCATTCATAACAACCATAAGTGTTGCTTCATCTTCATCGCTTAGAGGGTGGGAGGGGAGGGGGTTGTTTTCTGAGTGAGGACACTGAGGTGGGGCTGGGGGTATATGTGCGCTCCCGTGCAGGGGTGTTGGAGCACCATTGTCAACCCCAAAATATAAGTATAAACCCTATTATGTTGTTAACATTAGTACCAGGTAAACTGGCAGCAAAATCAAACCACATGAATAACATCAATAATATACATAGATATCAGTGAAATATCGATGATATCTGTCCATAACTGAGAAAAATTATACTGAGATAATTCAATTTTGAGCAGTACGACTCGATAATATCAATATCATGCTGATATATCGCGAGACAATGGTTGATATTCTGAAAACGGATATACATATGAATGTCGATGCCTCCATCTCGTCGTTGCTGATATATTGTCCACATAGATCACTGATCGTGATATTAAATCACACGAAGATGCCAGTAAAAAAATCGTGTATCTATTTTGTTACATTTAAACTAGTTTCATTGGAACTCCTTATTGGGGATGGATCCGATTAACAATACACATGCAAATAAAACTCGAAACAGAAATCACAAACAAGCGCGCGATATGTGAAATTACCATGCTCTCTTTGTAGAGGCTAGCAAAGAGTGCTACTACTCTTACCATGCTCTCTTTGTATAATCAAAATTATTCTTGAAGTACAATGAGCAACTGCACCCAAGGACTTTCTTATACCGCAACTAGAAAATTAGAGTTACAATGAAGGTTATGTGAAATTACCAAATTGGCTCTAGTACATTAAAAATTCACCTCGGAGGTGCTCCCTCCCTATGACCCCCAACCAAATCACCGTAAAGTTGGATCAATGAGGTTGATTCAACAAGATTGAAACATCATATATTGTAGCGGTTGTTAGTAACTTAGATTTTGCTAATGACTCAATTGCATATCTGTTTTTTATCTTGATTAACTTTTCAGGTAGAAGCTCATAGAAGATCTTTGATGAAAAGTGTAGAAAAACTATGAATCTGACTCAAAGCCTAAAAGTAATTATAAAGACTCAGCATGAAGGTTCAAGGATCAGAATCAGATTGATGAAAGAATCAAAGAAAGACTCGATTCCAAAAACTCAAGTTTTGAAGACTTCGGATGTTGATGTGACATATTACATAGTTTTTATTTGATGCTGAAAACATTCTTATAGTTTTTGCATATTCTTGATTAGCAAGCAAACTTAAGCTAGAATGATAATTAATTTCACAAAATCGATTTTTGTATTTATGATCGACCACCTTGACACCCATTTATTAGCAAGCAAACTAAAGCTATAATGATCATTAATTTCACAAAATCGATTTTTGGATTTATGATCGACCACCTTGACACCCATGATCCATCACCCTTGATCGACCATCTTGTTTCTCATGATCGATCAACCCTGATCGACCATACTCTTGATCATGATCGATCACTTTTCAAATTTCAAATCAACAATCAAATATGATTGATCACTTTTATGACATGATCGACCACCCATGATCGATCACCTTGTTTATATGATTGATCATTTCATGGATTTTGGGAATCAGAATGTTGGACTTTCTATTTTTTGAAGCCGACTCTTTTGAAGCCAACCTATATAAGGGATCCTATGCAATGTTGTAAAAGTCGCCCGACTCGACTAGTAGGTCCGACTAATCTAGTTAGTAGGGTGGCCGACCGAGTCTGATTAATTCCGACTAGGCACACTAGTCGACCAATTTTTGCTTGGAGATACCATATTTTTTCATGTTTTTTATAAGCAAACTTATTATAATATGCTTAATGTTTTATTAAATTCAATTACTTCTTTTATTTTATTATTATGGTATAAAAATGTATAAAATCTATGTAAATATATGTATAAAAATGAGTTATATATTTAAAATAATCATAAAATTCAAAGCTGATTAAAGTCCGACTAAATCCAATTAGTCGGACGATTGCCAATTAATCCTTAGTCAGTGACCCGACCGACCGAGTACCAACTACCGACTTTTAGAACCTTGGTCCTATGGCTCATTGTTTGAGACACACATCCAAGAGAAACATCCTCTACTTTCAAAAGAAAAGAAAGAATGATCGTTTTGTGCAATATTCAAGCTCTTACAATGTTTCTACACTCTCGTGCTCTCTTCAATCCAAAGCTTTTTGCTATTGAAGTTGTTTGTGCTCTATTTGCTCTACTGCGATCATCATCATCACAATCATTCTCAAGCATATTCTGCGTTGAAAGTGTGTAAACTTGTGAATTCAAGTTTATTACGTAACTATTTTTGGTTTAGCATTTCTGTATAGGTATCCGAGTTATGGATTCCTTTTTCTGAGAGAGAGAGAGAGATAAAATCTTCCATTGGGAGTTATCCAAGGAAGGGAACAAGTAGTACGAAAGGTTGTGTTACCCTCGGGTTAAAGTAGCGATGGAATAACGGAAATAGGCTTCGCCGAGAGAGCGAAGGAGAAATCCTATAACATAGTTCCGGGTCAAGATTTTCACACGCTTGAGTTTCCACGTAAAAATCAATGTATACCTTGTGGTTGGTTATTCTTCTATCTCTGTGTTTTGTGATTTATTTTTATTTGAATATTGTTATTGGGATAACTGTTTATTGCACAATTCATCCCGCTCTTGTGCCAAACTCATAACGGTAAGTCTATAAAGGGATATATCGAGATATATTGATAACACCAGTGGAAATCTTGAAAAAACATTTTTCATAAATCACGATCATCTTAGATATTAAAACAATAAATGACATATAATACACACTTATATACAAGAGTAAGAAGTATTTAACACATAAATACACAATATATCACACATATTGTTATTGATGTTGAGTATGTTGGCCAATAAGAAAGGAAATGATGAAAGTCAAACAATAACAACTTATAAACATAAAGTATATTTGCACATTAATGCCATATTGCATCCCTTATCATCACTATGTCTAACAAAAATGAACTAAAGAAAATAAACACCAATTTTGAGTATGTCATGGATCTGTGATTCTGTATTATTAGACTACTACTACTTATACTAGCCCTAAAATAAAATTATAAATGTGTTTTTAAAGTTGTTTCAGTCTCTATCGTCAAAGGGGGGCAACACCCACGACCCTGAAACAACATTATAAATCCGAAAGTGTTTTTATACTAGCCCTAAAATAAGATTATAAATCCTATTTTGTTTTCAATACCAGGAATAGCTATGCAAACAAAATCCTGAATAAATCGACAATTAAAAGTTAAGAAATTAAATAATACCTCTCAAGTGTCTTTCCTCACAATAAGAAACAACAAAATAAAGTAACATGGTGATATCGATCATAAAACATCGGTATAGATCCAATATCGATGGTATCACTTCATATATACGAAAACTTGTATTGAAACCACTCAAGTTTTGACCAATATGACACGATTTACCGATATCTCGTCGATATACCCTAGGATATCGGCTGATATCCTAGAAAAGAATATAATACATAGAATTTACCCATGATATTTAAATCCTTCGATTCATGCATATACTTTACCAGTTAATCTTTCATTGATAAAACCCACATTTGCCAATGAATTGCAAATAATACAAACCTATCTACTCTGTCGTGCCACAAAAAAATGAGAAAACCCACTTGCTTGATAAAAGAATATAAATGAAGATATAATGAGCGTTGAACAACCAGATATAAATTATGGGGCTTAAAAGCAATTTTTTGGCATGAATGAATTTGTTCTTTTCTAAATTACCAGTTTATTTTTGTTTTGTTGTTACAAGACTTCCTTTATTTGAGACTCTTAGCAGGACTAGTAGGAATATAATATTCCGTAACTTTTTTAAGAGAAAAAGGGAAACGCCTAAAACGATCTATCCCAATTTTTTGGCAACTTACAATAAGATCTTTTTTAAAATCTCTTACGAGTAAGACCTTTAATTTTTTAATAATCTTTCTACAAAAGGAGGTCTAGAATTTGCAACAAGGACGTAACTTACGCAAGGTAGGTAATATCGGTATCGACTACTTGTCGATACAATATATCGTCGATATATCGATGCCATATCCGCCCAAATCGTTCCAATTTTGTGAAGGAAATGGCCTTGGAAGGACAAATATCGGTCATATCACCGATATATCGGTCCCCTATCGATATTGATATATCGTTGATATATCATGAAATGGCTTACCCTGAACTTACGTTGATTTTGAAAACCTTAATTTACCCAAGAAATCAAGGTCCTTCCTACCCAAATCTGTGTAAATGAAATCCACAAGGCCAACATGTTCTAGGTGGGTTGGACATTGTGCCCGCTACTCCACTTTGATGATATAAAAAGTAGGAAGGAGAGTCAATTAAAAGGGGGAAAAGGAAGGTTACGTGGAAAGAAAAGAATGAATTGATTGAACATGAGACCACGTGACTCTCTTATATAGAGAGGAGAAACCCTATAGGGGAAATTACATAAGATAAAAGTAAGAAAGCAGCAACGCCAAGTGGTTGTTGCATATAGACTCCCTTCTGCATGTCGCCATATAAGAAATCATTCTTAACATTATGTTGGGAAAGTAACTCCTTTAGGACCATTGCAACAAAGAGGATCCGAAAAGTAGAATGACGAGCCACGAGAGGAAAAGTGTCTTGATAGTCTACCTGATATGTCTGAGTGAACCGTGTGCCACAAACCTAGTCTTGTAGTGGTCAACACTACCAGCTCTCTGCTTCATTGTAAAAACTCATTTGCCAACTACAGAAGCCCCAGATGTGGAAGTAACAAAGCTGCATGTGTCACGAGACTGGAGTGCAACCATTTCCTATTCCATAGCGAGATATCATCGATAGCCTCACATAGCCTCTTGATATGTGTGTGGGATCACAATCATGGTTCAAAAAGGCTAGCCTCGAGGCGGTCGAGGCGTACGCCTCGAGGCGAGGCGGTCCCTTTTAGCCTCGAGACTTACGCCTCAGACTAGTCATGTGAGGCATGCGCCTCGAGTGGTCGAGGCGTAGCCGCCTCGAGGCGGTCAAGGCGTTTCGTGAGGCGTTTTTGCTTTTTTTAAAGTATTTTTTATTATTTTAATGGTTTCCTTAGTAGTTTGAGAAGCTTTTCAATATCTGTTTATTTAGGATAATGATTATATAAGATGAATGCCTAAATATGATGTTTATTTTATGCCGATAACTTCATATTTACAATTAATGTATCCAACTATTTTGGCAAACTCTTACTATTTCACTCTTAATGAATGAATTCATAAATATTAAATAAAACAATACTTGTAACTTAACAAGATTTGCAATATATCAAGCAAACCAAAATGGATAAGGGTTGTGGTTTCTCATGTTGCCTTATATTATATATTAGACACAACATAAATTTCTTCGACATATATTTAATCGAACTTTTAATTACAACAATATTTTAAAGATTTGCTCGAAATGGATATGATTCATGGTTTCTCGTGCGATCATATATGTTAGACACATAACATAAATTTATTCGATGTATATTTAGTCATACTTTTAATTACAATAATATTTCATAGACATATATGTATTGTTTAATTCTTTCACAATATCTATAGTCAATGAATGCCTCTTTGATTGGATGAAAATGTGTAGAAATGTATATGATGTTGTTCTATCTTGTATTTTGGGGTTCTTATCTTTATTATTTCATCATATCTTGTAGTGTAAATTATTATATATTGGACAGAGAACATATATTTACATAGATATATATATAATTGTAGTTTTATACATATTTTTCTATATAAACTGAGGCTTACGTCTCGACCGCCTCGAGGCTACGCCTCGCCTCAATTCCAAGGAGATTGCCTCGTTCCGCCTTTCGTTTTTTCAAACCTTGATCATAATAGCTGACAATCCCACCCCAAACTTCTTGAAATCATCCGATAGATGTCCCAGTGAAACATGAGCTGCAAATGATTACATAGCAAGTACGCGTCCTCTTTTGAAGATCAATAGGTTGATCAAGATCCTCCGGACGATCCATCTCATGTACAATGCTCTCCTAAGGTGTTGCAATCTCAACCTGTAAAGTCTCTTGGTGTACACACATAAACAGTTAAATCAGTAGAAACCTAATATTCAAAATTTAAATGGAGCATGTTGGATGTTAGGGAAGGCAAAGGAGCAAGGGGTATAATACTGGACCTGTGAATATAGTAACGAGGCGAAACCTAAGCCACATGAGGAGTACGGTGGGAGGTGGAGACAAAGGAGGAGGTGGAATGTAAACCTCTTCACTAGACTCAGACGGATTATTATGTCACATATGCGACAAAAATATATAACTGAATCAAAGAAAGTAGTGTCAATAGTAGCAGTACCTCCGTCTGATAGGATCAAAGCATCGATACTCTTTTTGGGTCCAGGAATAGCCAACAAAGATGCACTTGACAGCTTTCGGGAAGAGCGAGTCACCACCGGGAGTCAAGCGATGAACAAAAGCCATAGAGAAAAGACACAAGGTGTTAGAGAGAAAAGATCCTTATCAAGAAGTGAAATCAAAAAAATGAAACTTTTCTCCTAACAAGGAGGATGGCATACGGCTAACCAAGTAGCAGGCAGTGAAAACATCATCCAAGAAAGAGTGGTGAGCACAACTCTAGACAAGAAGAGTCATGGTAATATCAAGAAGGTGACGGTGTTTGTGTTCTACAACACCATTCTGCTGAGAAGTGTAAGCAAATGATATCCGATGTAGGATGCCAAGGGACCTGAAGAACCGAGAGATTTGACTAGTACAAAACTCCAAGGTATAGTCAAAGTAAACATACTAAACAATAGCACAAAAATGTTCTTTATTTCAATAATGAAATTTTGCATAACGAAACTAACCTCATATTTGTTTTCCAATAGTAATTCTCAACTCTCAAAAACATCCGGAAAAATCAAGTATAACAACATTGAACATGTGCCCCCTGGTGATCAGAAACACGACCGGGACCTCAAATATTGAAATGCACTAAATCAAATAAATAACTACCACTATGATTCTAAGGACTACCGAAATGAAGATGCCGTATGCAAGGAGGAATTGATCCAGTGGGTGGAAGATCTGCATGCATAAGGAGACTTAACCACACTGTAAAGACCCCTTGCTAACAACCACATCCAATCACCCTACCCCTGAGTATATCCTTAAACATAAGAGAAGATGGATCAAATATGGCATGGCAAGTCAGATCCTTGGTGAGATGATTAATAGATTATATGTTCATAAAAATCAGATGCATGTAGCACATTTTGTATTTGCATGGACAATGTCAACCAAGTCTCACCATGTTACGTAATAGGAGAATATCCCAACTATAATGACTACAAATCTTCTAGGATGAACCAAAATGTAGGAAGTGACTGAGTTATGTATCCACAGAGATGATGAGATACTCCAAGTCCATGATCGACTTTGAAATGTATGTCATGTGATAATTGGTAAGTGTATGAGTTGTACCTGAGGTACTAGTAGGAACTGCAACGTCAGATGGGGTCGAAGGAGCTGTTGAAAGAGTCATAATCTCCCTCAGACGAGAGATAAGGTCATCGAATTTCTGATCGACGAAGTGACAGTAGACACAATCTTCTCGACAATACGAGCAAATGTAGGATGATCATGCTTCCGGTAGAAAGTGTACTTAAAGTGCTCGAAACGGTGGCAGTAGGCGCAATCTACTCGGATTGCCCGAAGTAGTGGTAGGGGTTGCAAATTCAGATGCGGCTGAAGGAGTTGTGGAGAGTCTGGAGACAAGGTTGTCTAATTTCTGACAGACAGAAGTAACAGTAGGCTCGATCTGCTCGATAATATGGGCAAATGTAGGATGATCATGCTTTCAGAAGCAAGTGTCCTCAGAGTACCTGAAATGGTAGCAGTAGGTGCACTGTTGAAGAGATTGCCCAACTCCTCTACCACATACACAACGACCTCAGAACTGAGTTGAACCTCTCCAACCGCGAGATGCAACCATTGGAGAGGAGGTATAAGCAGTAGTTGTAGGAGGCATTGTGATCATGCTCAGCCAACTATAAGCCTCCTCTATGGGAGGTATAGACGTTCTTGTGAGAAATTGGCTACAGACGACATCATATTATGAATCAAACGCCGTAAGAAATATGCATACTAGAGGCATGAATCTATGAAGCTTCTCAAATATACCCCGAGCCAGGAGTCGAATGCATGGAGATGACGACTATCCTGCCTTGCAATGCAGATGTCGTACTAAAGCAGCAAAATCTTCGTCTCATCTCACTTGAGAATATGTGATGGCGAGAATATCCAGTGTTGCTTTGGTAGTGGGTTGATGGAGAATGTCATTGGCTATCTTTGTGATAAGGGTATCAGATTGCCAAACACGTGCCTACGGGTTATCTTTCTTCCATTAAGCATTCACCACAATCTTGTCGGACAACATGGGTTGCATCAGGATGTGCTCCTTGTTGTTTCTCTCCATAATATTCATGAATTGCATCTCTCATGGTTAATAGTTGATCATATCCATCTTTTTGATTGGCATCGGGCCTTTGAGTACCCTAGAGGAGGATACATCGACATTGTTCTTTGACATGACGAACGATGGAACCCGAGAAGGACGCAACTTGGAGTGGACAACGATCTGAATTTGTCTACACGATCATATAGGGTACTGATTGCGTATGAAGACTTAGAACACAATCGTTCCCATCAACTCTGGAGGTAGTCTAGGGAACATGGGTGGACTCACAGGTCTGAATCACCTCGGTAACACCAAAATCAGACCATGCAGGGACTTAGATCATGCAAGGGGGATCGATGGTCAATGCAGAAGCTTGGTGCAGGGCCTGGAGAGGCCATTGAGTGGCGTGAGACCACTGGGCGGCAACCGAGAGGCGGTGTGGTTGCCCATTGGCTAGGTGCGTCACTGGGGGCTGTCAAGAATGACGGTGCTTGCGGTAAAAGACAAGACTGAAGAGAGGCAGCACCACGAGGTGGATGGGAGGCGATGCGAGCTTTGGTAATCATTCGAGGTGGGGGGTGGCAGCACGACATGGGGGAATGACAGGTGAACTAGGGTAAGAGTGTAACCGGCTTCAGTCTGGAATTGTCGCTCCAATACCATGTGGAAGGAAAAGAAGAATTGATCATTCATGAGGTCATACGACTCTCATATAGAGGACAAACCCTAGATGGTAAATTATATAAGAAAGAAATAAGAGATAGATAAACACAAATAACTCTCAACAATAGTGAAAGTAAACAATTAAAAATGATCCGACCTATAAAACAGGTTATGACCTAAAATAAATCTATATAATTATAAATAATACCTAAACTCAATGTCGGAAAAGGATTTGTAGTTTTATAATAAGCTAGTACACACGTATAATTCCTTTGACAAAAAGTCCAACGACAATGTTACATTGAAATTAAGATACACATCCAGTATATCAATGGGTGGAGCCTTCTATAGGCAGAGGGAAAGCATTGCAATCAATTGTTAAGTTCAACACCAACAAGAGTTCTCAAGATGTCTTCCGACATAAAAGAGAAGGTAATAAAATTTACTATGCATGATCGATCGCTATCTAATGCATCAATTCAGGATATTGGGCTTATAAAGATGAATTCTGCATGTCATGAACACATACTTCTTGGACTTGTTTGTTACTAGTATGTAAGGGAGAATTGAGTTGAACACCATAAACATAGAAATACCTATGGCATGACGAAATTCCCACATGAATACAACTACATTAAAGAAAACAGGATAAGCAAGCACAATTATCAATTCAATAACTTGGAACAATCAATGAAAAGTAAAAAAGTAAGTATCCTCAAGTCCGTTCCACCATATAAACACTTTGAAAGAAAGCATACCCTGCATGTGTGTTGTGCATTCTAGCAAACAATTCAAGCTTTCTTGTTCTTGGACTAATTCTCTCCAACAACGGATACATCTGAACAAAGAAAAGGAAAATCATATATGCAGAAAGGCATAATGTAAAAAAATAACTTTCTTCGGAAACGACGTTATTAAACTATATCTGAAAAAAATCCACATATTAATGGCAACAATGTTGAACCATAAATCTGATAACCTACTAAAATATTAGGAAAACAAATGGTGAATTTCACCAATAATGTTTGATGAACCTATAAAGATGTACAATGCATATGATGCCAATATATTGACTGGATCAATACATCTAATAGCTCACTTGAGTCAGCAATATATAAAAAGGAGCGCTAAGTCTAATTATATTAGCATTTCAAGTCAATGTGCAACTAGAAGGGGAATGGGCAAAAAGATAACAATACCACAGTAAAACTTTAATAAGTACTTCCAAGCTGTTTCTAGAGAAGGATGATGATTGCGCAAGAAATCATATGATTTAAATGTCACATCCACCGAAAAAAAATTGATATTGCATCTATACTATAATTGTAGAGATATTTCTATGTTTCTATGTACCTGTTCGGTTATTTTATTTCATTGTCTATCTTATGTAATTTACCCATAGTCTTTCTTCTATATAAGAGAGCCTAGGGTTCCTGGAACATCTCTATTGTTTTCCTCCAACAAGGTATCAAAGCGGCAGTCCTAGACCGGAGCTCGGGTATCCAAAACCCTAGACCTCACCAACCAACCCCACGCGCCACCTCCCAGCGCAGCCCCTGCGCCCCTGCGTCGCCCATGCGTGATCCCGTGTCGTGCACATCACCCCCCTGCGCAGCCCTCGCGCGCCTGCGCGCAGCCCCAGCGCATACTCGCACGCGCAGTCCAGTGCACAGCCCCAGCACGCACTGTGCCACTCACGCGCGTAGCCTCCGTGCGTAGTTCCCTATACGCCAGCGTCGGTTCTCTCGTCGGGTTGGTGGTTTCGAGTGCATAAGTCTACATATGCAATCAAACCCACATATGTCTGTAGACATTCACCTTTTGGTCTTCACAAGCCCTAGTCTTCTACCTCCAGCATCATGTCTGAGAACAAAGTAGATATACCCGCCACAGGCGCTTTCCGAGGTCTAGCACCTATTGTCAAGATGGACGGGACAAACTATGAGCTCTGGGCTATGCAGTTCATGAATCTTATGAAGTCAAATGGTAAGAAACATATTCTTATCGAGGAGGAGCCGGTAGAGAAGACTGGACTAAACGCCTCATGGGAGGCGGATGACGCTTATGCCAAAGTGTGGCTCTCTGGTACGTTGACGATTGAAATCGCCAATGACGTGTTACATCAGCCTACTGCTAAGGAGATGCGGGGCATCCTCGCAGCAACATATTATCAAGCAATGAATGAGACGAAGATCCTCCAACTCCAGCATGATATATTCATTATCAAGCAGAATGGACGGCCCATGCATTCATTGTATACATCCTTGAGAGGGATGTTTGAGAAGCTACACAGTTTCATGCCTCTTACTGCCACCCCTGAGCAGCAGAAGACATATAGGAATGCTACCATGGTTAGTGCATTCCTAGCTGCCCTTGATCCTGAATATGATGTTGCCCGCTTCCAGATCCTCGCAGATTCTACAATTCCTCCCATGGAGGAAGCCTTCCGCAGGCTTAGCAGAATTATTGTTCCGTCTACTACTAGTGATCAGACTTCCTCGACGATGGCAGCCTCCCGAGATAGAGGAGGCACGTCTACTTTTGGTGGACGTGGACCCCGTGGCAGAGGGGGTCGAATCCGTCAGCCCTGCACATTTTGTCATCGTCCCGGCCATTCAGAGGATACATGCTATTCCAAGCATGGGTTTCCTCCATCGGCCTGGGTAGCGAAAAAGTTGAATCTCCTACAGTTCCTACTTCAGATCAGTGGTTTGATGACCTCGTGGCCAGATTGAGGGACGTCATGCCTCCTTATACTTCACCATCTCCTGAAGGCCATTCAGATGTTGCAGCTTCTGCTTTTGCTAGTAACTTTGCTACAACTAGCACCTCAGGTACTTATGCTTTTACATCTTGTCATGGATCTGAGATTACAGAGTGGATTATGGACTCTGGTGCGACACACCATTTATGTGGAGACAGACAACAGCTTGTCTCATATAGACAGGTTCCTCCAGGGATAACAGTTGTGATAGTTAATGGGACCCATTCCCCAATGACAGGACATGGGGAGAACACTTTGACGCCCTCTATGCATTTACAGAATGTGTTGCATGCTCCTGATTTCTCAATGAACTAGCTTCCTATTAGTCGAATTACAAAGGATTTGCACTGCAGAGCTATTTTTGACCCAACTTCTCTTGTTTTTCAGGACACTCTTACCGACAGAGTGATTGGGTGTGGCCGTGAGCAGGGTGGCCTATATCGCCTGGTTCGGACTCCTTATGCAGGTGTATCTTCTCGTTCTTCTGGATCGGTCTCTCCATTCACTTGGCACATTGGGTTTGGTCATCTACCTCTTCAGAAGATGTGTCACGTGTTGCCACAGATTTCACTTGGTTCTTCCTTCCAGTGCGAGGCATGTCAGTTGGGAAAGCATCATCGATATGCTTTTCCTAGTCGTCAGACGGAGCAGTAGCTCCCTTTTTGAGTTATTTCATGTAGACATTTGGGGTTCGAGTCGTGCTCCTGATCACCAGGGACACAAGTTTTATCTTGTGTCTGTGGATGATTTTTCTCAGTTGTCATGGGTGTTTCTTTTGAAAAATAGGTCTGAAGCAGGAGATGTGATCAAAACTTTTATTAATGAAGTACAGAATGTTTTTGCTACCTCTGTGAAATTTATGCAAACTGACAATGCTTTGGAATTCTGTACTCGTATTCTATCCTATTTTTTTCATCTCGTGGGATTATTCATCAAACATCTTGTGCTTACACTTCTCAGCAAAATGGTGTTCCTGAGAGAAAGCATCGTCATCTTCTTGATGTTACTCGGACTCCTCTCATTCAGAGTCATACCCCACATTCGTTTAGTGGTGATGTGGTTCTTACATGTTATTTGGTCCGTCTTGGGTGAGAGAATTCCTTTCTCTATAGCTTTCCCTGATAAGGAGTTATTCTCACTCACTTCCCATGTATTCGACTCTGTTGCGTTTGTTCACCAGTTGATTCCAGGTCTTGACAAGCTCTCTCCTAGAGCTATCAAATGTGTGTTTGCTGGTACTCCAGGACCCAGAAGGGATACCGTTGTTATGATCCTTTACGCAGGAAATACTATATCAGTGATGATGTCGCATTTTTTGAGTCTGTAATGTATTTCTCTCCTGCAGGTGACAGGTTGGCTTCATCATACTCAGATGAGGTTTACATGCCACCTCCTCCTATGGGTTATTCACCACCTCCTCCTGTACCAGTGGTACCACCACCACCTCCTCCTCCACCTCCTACTAAATCGAATGTGTCAACTGTTTCAGCATTACCTAAATTCTATACCCGTCGGACTGCTTCTGCTCATGGTCATCGCCATCATCCAGTATGCCCCAGGTTTGTTTTGATAATATGATTTCTAATGATGAGTTTGGAGATATATCTGTACAGGAATCTTTGCAGGAGAATGGCCAACAGATGAAGGAGGTTAGCAATGACCCGGATATTCCTATTGCAGTTCGCAAGCAAAAGCGGTTTTGTGCTTCTTACCCCCTTGCTTCTCAAGTTTCCTTTCATCACCTAACAGGAGACTTTCAGAGATTTACAGTAGCTCTATCTGTCGTGGAAATTCCACGGAATTATCAGGAGGCATTGAAGGATAGTTTATGGTGCTTAGCTAAGGAGGAAGAGATGGTTGCATTGCAGTCCCGTGGTACATAGAGTTTGGTGTCTGCTCCTCCTATGACGTTTGTAGTCAGTTGCAAATGGGTGTTTACTGTTAAACATCATGCATATGGCAACCTTGATCGTTACAAGGCAAGGTTAGTGGCACATGGAATTACTCAGACCTACGACGTGGATTACTTGGACACTTTCTCGCCAGTGGCTTGTCACTCTATATTAAATATCTTACTTTCAGTAACAGCGGTACGTGATTGGCATTTATTTCAGTTGTATGTTAAAAATGCATTTCTGTATGGAGATCTATAGGAAGAAGTTTACATGCATGATGCAGCAGCCTCTGAGGTTTGTTGTTGAGGGGGAGTATCAGCAGGTATGTAAACTTCACAAGGCGATATATGGCCTTAAGTAAAGTCCAAGGGCGTGGTTTCAGAAGCTCTCGGATTTGATTGAGAAATAGGGGTTCAAGAGGTATGTCTAATGCAGACCATTCGCTTTTTGTGCAGACGACACCTAGAGGTATTGTTGTCATAATGGTCTATGTAGATGATATTCTTGTTACAAGAGATGATATGCAGGGGATAAAGATGGCAAAAGAGTTTCTAGGATGCCAGTTTGTTACTAAGGATCTGGGCACTCTAAGATATTTCTTAGGGTTGGAATTTGCTAGGAATGAGCAGGGTCTTGTGATGACCAAAGAAAATATGTTACAGAAATGCTTGTTAAGACGAGCATGATTTGGGTGTCGACCATCTACTACTCTTATGGATCCTAGCATGAAATTATACGATGATGATACGGATGAAGTAGATAAGAGGAGATATAGAGAGATGGTGGGAAAGCTCATGTATGTTACCATTACCAGACCGGATATCTCTTTTGCAGTGAGTCGAGAGAGTCAGTTCATGGAGCAACCTCGGCAAGTACATATGGACCCTATATACATGATATTGAGATATCTAAAATCTTCTCCAAGTGCAAGATTATTTTTCAAAAAAGGAGCAACTCTCTTTGTATCTGTGTGTGTTGACGCTGACTATGCAGGGTATCCTAAGGATAGGAAGGTCACTTCGGGCTTTGCAGTATTTGTTGGCAGTTCTATTGTTTCTTAGAAAAGCAAGAAACAAACAGTTGTAGCCAGATCAAATGTTGAATCCGAGTATAGGGCTATGGCGCAAGCAAGTACAGAAATGATGCGGGTTCGAGCAGTGTTAGCAAATTTGCATGTAGATGTTCCTCTACCCATGCAGTTACAATGTGATAATCAAGCTGCCTTATTCATTGCAAACAACCCTTCATTCCATAAGAGAACAAAACATATTGAGATAGATTGCCAGTATACGAGAGATATGATCTAGAAGAGCTTGATTTCTACTTCTTATGTTAGTCCAGGAGAGCAAATAGCATATATATGTACAAGGTATTACTCAGGACCATTTCAGAAGTGTTCGTCCAAGCTGAGCATGATTGACATCTATGCCCCATCTTGAGGGGGAGTGTAGAGATATTTCTATGTTTCTATGTACCTATTCGGTTATTTATTTCCTTATGTCTATCTTATGTAATTTACCCATAGGTAGGGTTCCTCGAATAAACATTTCTATTATTTTCCTCCAACAATGATATATAAAATCACTGTCAGACTAACATTATAATCAAGTAAATTACAAACAATATCAAAATAACATGGTTTTTTATATTCCAGATTCATATTTTATATTCTGGAAACTATAGATACGACCTTTCTCTCATGCTTCCCTTTTTCAATCCCAACAACCCCAGCAAATAAGTCTGTTTTGTTTTGTTTTTGAAAAACAAAAGAAATTAGAAGTTAATAGTCATTAATAAATTTCGTTAATCATAATGAAAAACAGTTACAAAGAATTACAGCTCCCCCTTCCGAACAACCTCAGTAATTCAGCACCAATTGCCATATAACACCAAATAGTCTGGAACAATAAAGTTTTTAACATAAACATCATGATGTGCATCTCTTTTGCCTCTTCTGAACAGTCACCAAAAGGACAACCTGAGGCAGAATCCAACCAGGGAATGTGCAAGGTGCTCTAGGCCTCTCGCAAAGGAACAACCAAAGAACATATGGTCTATATTTCCTCATCATTTATACAAAAACGACAGGTAGTATCAGCCAATGATGCTCAACGAGGGAATGTGCAAGTGCAAGGTATTCAAGACCTCTCTCGCAAAGGAACAACCAAAAAACAGATGGTTTACATTTTACTTGCTACTCCTACACAAAGGACATGTACTATCAACCAATGGTGCCTATATCTGGCAAAAGTGAGGGCCAGGTTGGGCCGTGCCAAACGAGTTGACATTCAGAAACCTCTACTCAAGGCTGGGCCAGGTTATTTCATAGACCATACTTCAAAGCTAAAGCCAAGCCCACGTCTAGCTTGAGTTGGGCCAGTATATGGACCAACTTTCAATTTTGTTTTTTTTTCTCAATTTTTTTATTATTTGAAAGATATCCAAAATTTTTGAACCCCGATTCTAAATCTAATGCATCAAATCTATATATTAAAAGTAAAATCTAAGAATATTTACATTCATGCCCCAGTATAATTTTATAACTTATAAGTACAACCTAAACCCTCCATAAATCCGAATTACATAACCCCTAAATAGTTGCACCGTCTTACACGTATCCATACCATTAGGGCCCGTCAATCAAACCAATAGGTTTGAAAGTAAGAACTAAAATGTAATTATTATATTTATCGATTGGTCCTATAAAATCGCAATATGTTTTTTAACCCCCTCTTTTTTTCCTTCTTTATCCTCCTTTCTTCCTCCTCCAACCTCCCATGAACACATATAGCCATGTTCAGTATCCCATCCTTCCCCAACCGACTCCCACCACCCTCCCTCCCTCACGATGATGAAAATGTAAACAATATGCATCTCTGGGTATTTGCATCAAAAACTTTCGGTTATTTATAAAATTTTCAGGAAAACAATTAATTTCTGAAATCTACAACGGCCATTGAAACATTCCTGCAGTTTTATACCATGACCTATCTTCTAACAGTCTATTCGACCTCATGAAAAATAGTCATATTGTGAGATGCCTTTGAAATTAAAGTTTGAATTCACTGGAAAAACATCACAACAGTAGTCGGATTTATCAGCTTATAACAAGGATTAGACAATACAAAAAAGATTTTTTTAAAGCAAAAGGGACCTCCACAATATAGGTGTATGCCCAATAACTTCACCATTTATTCACCAAAAAAATACAAAAACAAGAAATTTAGACGCATCCTTTAATATGAGTTTGATAACACGAAGATTATTAACAGATACTAGACTGGAGGCAACAAACAACGTGAAGATGATATGAACTAACTAATCACTGCTTAACTGTTGTTTTTAATGTTCCTCGTAGATTTTATCTGCAGAAACAAACTCTGGTATTCGCAAGTAATAGATATCTTTTTTCAAAAGCACACAAAAATAAAAGAATCTTTTTATTTCTTGGAAAGGGAATGGGAGTGTTACCCAAGTTGATGGTGACCTCCGGAAAAATAAAAAGATCTGACCTGGAAACTTTATGTACTGAAATTATCACTTTGCAAATGATCATCTTTGTACAACCTTCTATCCCTTCCAAAAACTAAAAAAGAAAACAAACGAAATAAAGCAACTCCAACTTGAAAAACTTTATAGAATTCAAACACAAAAAGGTCAAACTTATATAAAAAGATCAGAGCTTTCTGTTGGAGTATTTGGTTATGCGTCACTTATGTGGGAGATGGGTAAATGGATCACTTCAGGATCTATTTACCACGTCATGTGGTTTAGTCCCACATCTACCGTCTGTGGGATGTGGAGACTCGGTGAGGACTATATAAGAAGCCCGTCACCCCATGTATCTAGTGAGAAAGTTCAATGAACGATCAGCCCCTTGAGGCGTTCTCCCGTGATTTCATCCCGCTCCTTAGGGAGTAAGGTTCCACGTTAAAATCACGTGTTTTTCATTTCTTTATTCATTTTTCTCTGATATGCTTCTGCATTCCTATTTTCTAACATGGTATCAGAGCAGATTCGTTTCTCGAGGATTTTATGTTAATTATTTGTTCGAGATTCGATTTTATCACTTGATTGTGTTCCAAGATTTTTTTTATATTGTACAAGTTCGAGTAGATTCTAGGGTTTCATACGAAACCCTAATTTCTGCGCATCTCGAATATATCATCGAAGGGAAGATTGTTATTCTGTAAAACATCAAATTCGAGCTGATTTCTTTTAGGGGTTTTCTGGAGTCTGTTCGCTGCCATCCTTCAACCATCTTCGGTGGATGCTTTGCTCCAGATCCAGGCTGTCCCAGATCTCCAGGCGGCGATCAGCCACCGTGTGGCTCCAGGCAGCAGAGCCCCACCGCACGGCTCCAGGCTGCAGCCCCGATCTCGCAACCACAAGGTGGAGCTCTCTAGCACGCCTACTCCTCTTCCTCGCCCGATGCTCCAGCGCAGGAGCAAAGACCGTGTCATCCAGGGTTTCGAAACCCTAAATCAAAAAAAGGGACGATGCAGGCAACGATCGAAACTCCCTTCCAGCGGCAAGCTCCCAGCAGAGCAACCCCATGCGAGCCCCAACCGTCGCGCACATCTTGAAGAGGCGAAACCCTCTCAAGGCACACAACCCTTGTGCAGATCCAGGCGCATATCGAAGCCCAGGCGCCCCTCCAGGCGTAGGCAGGCTTCTCCATCTCGTGTGACTCTGCGCCACTCCATCTAATCCCCAGGCGACGCGCAAGCACCTCCTTCTCGCAGTTTTCCTCATCGTCGGCAAAGCAAAGCACCCCAGGAGAAGCTCCATCTTCTTCTGCAGCATCAGAAAGCACCCTAGGCAATGTGCACCGTACGGCGGCAAAGCTGAACCACCATCTCCAGTTCGTGCGATCGGCGATCTGGAGCTTCACCAGTAACAAGCGACGCCCCCCCCCCTTGTGTTTTGGAAGGGGTTTCCCAATGGAAACCCTAAATAGGGGTAGTCCTTTGGGCCGTGTAAAGAAAAAAAGGAAAAGAAAGAAAGGGGGAGATGCCAAGATTAAAAAATGAAAAGAGAGCAAGCCCAAGTGGGCTGCGTTGGTTAAAAAATATATATTTTTTTGTGAGGGGCCGTGGGCCGAGATTAAAAAAAAGAAAAGAGAGAGAGAGAGAAAGGAGGTTGTTGCATATTTAGGCCAAAGTTGGCCATGTGTCGTTTAAAAAAACCATACGCGGGAAAAAAATAATTAATAAAATGTGTGACGGCTATTTAAAAAATAGAAATTGTTGGAGTATTGGTTCTATGCGTCATTGAGTTGTAACAGGGTAAATGGATCATGGAGAAGATCCATTTACCCCATCCAGTGTTTAGTCCCATATCGCCTAGTGGTGGGACTTGGAGGCTCTGGAGAGGCTATATAAGGAGCACAGACCTCCTGTACTCATTGAGAAAAAGGAATAAAGTATCCGCCCCTTTGAGGGCTTCTCCCGTGGTTTCATCCTGCTCCTCACGGAGTAGGGTTCCACGTAAAAATCTTTTGTGTTCTTCATGTTTATCTTTATTTCTATGCTCTGATTATCGTTTCCGCTTCCGCTTCCGATTTTCTAACATGGTATCAGAGCGAGTCGATTCTCGAGGGTTCTCTTTCATGTTCGTTTGTAAAACGTTCGAGATTCGTTTTATGTTGAAGATTATTGTTTCTGTTCAAGAGTGTTTTTTTCTAAGAATACTAGGGTTTTGTGAAAACCCTAATTCTAAAGTTTTGTTCGTGATCCGTCTGACTGTTGTAGTTTTGGTCCGGAGATTTCACAGCGTGAGAAGCAAGTCACGCATGGGCTGCAGCAGCCCTATCCATCGCCGCACACCCGTCGGCAGTGCAGCCAATTCCAGCGTTGCCGCGAACCTTCAGATCCTACGCAGCGCCGCTCGTTCCAGTCCAACGCTGCTCAATTCCAGGCAGCGGGGAGTCCTTCAGCTCGCGCGAGTCTCAAAGCGCGCTCCAGGCGGCGCTCCCTTTCTTCTTCTGCAACCTTGCGCGTAAGGACCTCCAGGTGGCCCCGCCAACTCTCTCAGCCTCGTCGCGCCCTCAGATCTCAGGCGGCGGCGAGCACAGGCTCCCCCTTCAGGCGCACCTGCTTGGGCAAGGGCTGCAGGCGCACCTCCGCGGCTAGCCCTAACTGTCAAGGGACGATTCCTTCAACCCAGGCGGAGGCGCGCGACATCCCTCACGCGCGCGCGAGGCAGCAACATCAGTTCAGAGGTCCCAACGTCGATCGCGCAAAGCCGCACAGGCGGCGGTATCTCCAGTCGCGGTGTGTTCCAGCCGATCAGCGATCCATCAGGCGGCACGTGGAGCGATCCATCAGGCCCCCCCTTCTGATCTCGTCCCAGGCGGCGCGCCTCTCCTCGCCGCATCCCAGCAACCCTAGGCGGCTCCATCTTCAGATCGGGGTCGGTGCACAAGAAACCCCAGAATGGGGGGCTCGATGGCCCGTGCTTTTAAATTATGATGTGTTTTGTAATAGGGTTTCACATGGGAAACCCTAAGTGCAAAGAAATGTTGGGCCGAGGGTCTGAGGAAAAAAATGGGCTGACGGTCATAAAAAAAGGGGGTGCGATGTTTCCAGCCTCATTGTGGGCTACAGGGATTTTAAAAAAAAGAGAGAGAAAAGAAAAAACAAGAAGAGAGAAAAAAAAGGTGCGTACACCAGGAAAAAAAAGCCGTACGCAAGAATTTAAAAAAAATGTTCCGAAAAAAAAATGATGAATGTTTTGATAAGCCGACAAGTTTTGATCGGCTAAGTGGTTTGTTTTTATCCCCATCATTGTTGTCTTCTCCCAACTTGGTCGACATCCATATTTTCCGACAAGTATGGGAGAAAGGGGGAGTATATGTAGAGTCACAGGTCTTATATTCCAGATCCAGATTTCAGATGCCAGTCTCCAGACCAGCCAGATGATCAGACTCTATAGTTCGGTTTCAGACTCGACGATCATTGTTTCCGAGTCCAGTTTCAGACACGCACGAGTTTGCGGTCATTTTTCAGATGAGCATAAGTTGTCATCATCAGTTCGAGGTCCCCATCATTCTTATTGTTGTTCGGCCAGAGTTTTCATGTGAGCCATAGGGACTCCAGAGTAGAGAACCATTCCCTATGCCATGTTGGCAAGGGTTTTCATGTGGTATCATAGGTACACCAGAGCAGTGCACCATTCTCTGAGCCAGATGAGAGAGACCCGGTTCTCCGACGAGGAGACTATTTTCAGACTCCATTCTCCAGCGACCGTAGACTCCGACGAGGATTGCACAGCCACGGCTTTTTCAGTTCGGCCCTTTTCAGAGATGGAGCAGTTGTCCACATTATTGTGGCGGGCCAGAGTACTCCGACGAGGAGACTCATTTCCAGTCGCAGCGACTCTGACAGGCGCAATTCAGAGCGCATGCTCTCTGACGAGGAGATTCAGCAGACTCACACTCCAGCCCGTTCGTCCTCCTCACATGCACGGCATGAGAAGCAACGTCCTCGACTGCAGCAATGTGCGCGTTGGGTTGATATTGTCCGTAGTGTCCTGTAGTGTTGAGTTGACTATCTTTCTGTTTGTCCAAGCTGAGCATTGCATGCTCCAGCTTGAGGGCGAGTGTTGGAGTATTAGTTCTATGCGTCATTGAGTTGTAACAGGGTAAATGGATCATGGAGAAGATCCATTTACCCCATCCAGTGTTTAGTCCCATACCGCCTAGTGGTGGGACTTGGAGGCTCTGGAGAGGCTATATAAGGAGCCCCAGACCTCCTGTACTCATTGAGAAAAAGGAATGAAGTATCCGCCCCTTTGAGGGCTTCTCCCGTGGTTTCATCCCGCTCCTCACGGAGTAGGGTTCCACGTAAAAATCTTTTGTGTTCTTCACGTTTATCTTTATTTCTATGCTCTGATTATCGTTTCCGCTTCCGCTTCCGATTTTCTAACAGAAATTGTTGACGCATATAGAGTACATGTACCCTTTCGTCATTTTATTTTTCAGTTGTCTTCTTTATGTAATTTACTTATAGGCTACTCTCCTATATAAGAGAGCATATGGCTTATGGAATAG
The DNA here is from genome assembly GCA_037367405.1 of Ottelia alismoides. Lineage (NCBI taxonomy): Eukaryota > Viridiplantae > Streptophyta > Magnoliopsida > Alismatales > Hydrocharitaceae > Ottelia > Ottelia alismoides. Next base: position 1,104,120 of record JAZKJV010000675.1, on the reverse strand, counting down.
AACAAGTCATTCATTTTTCCCAACATGGTATCAGAGCGACGGTCCTAGACCGGAGTTCTCAAAACCCTAACCCACCCCACCCGCCGGCCTCTCCTTCTCCTTCCCTCTCGATTGGCGTCGCCTCTACGCCGCCGCCGCACGCGCGGTTGTGTTGCTGCTCGCGCGCCTCCTCCTGCGCGTGTGCTGCTCCTGCGCCGCCTCTCCTGCGCCAGTGCGTGCGCCCGCACCCTCCAGCGTCTGCGCGCACACAGCGCACATAGCGCACGTAGCACCTCCAGTGCATGCGCGCACGTAGCGCTTGTGCATCCTCCAGCGCCTGCGCACCCTCCAGCGCCTGCGCACCCTGTGCGCATAGCGCTAGCGCCAGTGCGCGTTCTCCGACTGTTGCGTGTGTGATCCAGTGCACGCATCTTCTTAGTGATTCAGTGCGTGACTCTTGTGCGCGTGAAGACCGTAGCACGCACATCTTCATGGGTTTAGTTGCTTGAGGTCTACACGTGCAACTAAACCCGTCTATGTCATTGTAGACAAATCACAGATTGGTTTGTCAGACGTTCCAGTCTTCAGTATCTAGTATGTCAGAAAGCAAGGCAGATATCCCATCTATTGGCGCATTCCGTGGTCCAGTGCCTATTGTGAAGATGGATGGTACCAACTATGAACTGTGGGCAATGCAGTTCATGAGCATGATGAAGTCTACGGGTAAGAAGCACATTCTTACCGAACCAGAGCCTGCTGAGAAGACTGGAACCAATGCCTCCTGGGAGGCTGATGACGCATACGCCAAGGTTTGGCTATCTGGCACGTTGGCAATTGAGATTGCCAATGACATCCTCCATCAACCCACAGCGAAGGATATGTGGGACATTCCGGCAGCTACATATTCCCAGGCGAAGAACGAGACAAAGATTCTGCAACTCCAGCATGATATCTTCACCATCAAGCAGAATGGTCGCCCCATACATTCCCTCTATACATCACTAAGAGGGATGTTCGAGAAGCTCTATAGCTTCATGCCCCTTACAGCCACGCCAGAACAGCAGAAGACATATAAGAACGCGACTATGGCGGGCGTGTTTCTAGCTGCACTTGATCCTGAGTACGAGGCGGCACGATCACAGATTTCGGCCGACTCTACTATTCCTCCCATGGAGGAAGCCTTCCATAGACTGAGTCGGATTACAGTTCCTTCAACAGCTGCGAGTCAAAATTCTTCAGCCATGGCAGCAAACAGAGGTCGCGGATTTCATCACCAGGGCCGTGGACGTGGACCCCGTGGAAGGGGTGGCCGCACTAGGCCGACATGCACCTATTGTCACCGAGTCGGACACAATGAAGATACATGCTATTCAAAGCATGGATTTCCTGCATCCGCGAGAGCTGCTGAGCACATAGAGCCCCCATCTGATGCTACTTTGGATCAACGGTTTGACGATCTTGTTGCCCGTCTGAGGGGCATTATTCCACCATCTGGACCAGCACCGACTGCAGAGAGTCATTCTGATGCCGCTGCTTCTGCCTCTGCGTCTACCAGTACTTCAGGTAGTATACTTGCACTGAAGAGTAGTAGATCAGATACTTTACCATGGATTATGGACTCGGGTGCTACACATCACCTATGTGGCGACCAGAGTTTGCTTTCAGGATACACTCAGATCCCTCCAGGTCGGACAGTAGTGATTGCCAATGGCACTCATTCCCTCATCACTGGTCAGGGGGAGGTTAGATTGACATCTTCTATGAAGCTCAAGAACGTGCTACATGCACCTGATTTTTCAATGAATTTGATGTCAATTAGTCAGATTACGAAGGATCTACATTGTCGGGCAATTTTTGATCCATCTTCTTTGATTTTTCAGGACATCCATACGGGCAACGTGATTGGTCGTGGCTATGAGCAAGGAGGCCTCTACCGACTGAACCAGACTCCTTTTGCTGGAACCTCATCATCTTCTTCGGGACAAATATCAACCTTATTATGGCATTTGCGTTTTGGTCATTTACCGCTTCAGAAGTTGCGTCGAGTTCTACCCTATGGTCTCTCCCACACACCTATTCAGTGTGAGGCGTGTCAGTTGGGAAAGCATCACAGGTCGTCCTTTCCCAGTCGTCCAGGTCGGAGTAGTAACTCCAAGTTTGAGTTGTTTCATATCGATGTCTGGGGTCCGAGTCGTGTTCCCGATCATCAGGGACACAGGTTTTATATTGTATTTGTGGATGATTTCTCTAGAGTGTCGTGGGTGTTTCTCATGAAAAATAAATCTGAAGCAGGAAATATTATTATCCATTTTCTGAATGAAATACAAAATGTTTTCTCCACATCTGTCAAACTTGTGAGAAGTGATAATGCTTTAGAGTTGTGCACCAACATTCTAGCCAATTACTACTCCTCAAAAGGGATTATTCACCAAACATCTTGTGCTCATACATCTCAACAGAATGGAATTGCAGAAAGAAAACACCGTCACCTTCTTGATGTCACAAGATCACTTCTTATACAGAGTCATGTTCCCTACTCCTACTGGGGTGATGCAGTTCTTACTGCATGTTACCTAATCAACCGTATGCCTTCGTCTGTCTTAAATGAACAGATTCCGTTTTCACTCATTCATCCTGACAAGGATCTGTTCACTCTTACTCCTCGTGTGTTTGGGTCGGTTGCATTCGTCCATCAGTTGTCGCCTGGTACTGACAAGCTCTCTCCTAGGGTTGTCAAGTGTGTTTTTGTTGGGTACTCCAGAACTCAAAAGGGGTACAAGTGTTTTGATCCTGTGCATCGGCGGTATATGATCAGTGCAGATGTTACATTTTTTGAATCTGTTATGTATTTTTCAGCATCAGGAGACAAGCAGCTACCATCTATACCTCCTGATGCCATATACATGACACCACCACCTCAGATACCGACACCATCACCACCGCCACCACCACCACCACCACCGCCACCGCTTGTCTCACCACTACCATTCCATTACATCCGCAGGCCTCCTCCAGCTCATGGTCCTGACCCGTCAACTAGCTCGCCTATGGTATGTTGCATTCCTTGTTTGTACAGAAGACGGCTAGAGGTATCATTGTAATCATGATTTATGTTGATGATATCTTGATTACAGGAGATGATAAGCAGGGCATTAAGCAGGAGAAAGAAAGGCTGGGAACCGAATTTGTCACCAAGGACTTGGGAGTCCTTAGATATTTTCTGGGGCTGGAGTTTGCTAGAAATCCATATGGATTAGTAATGTCCCAGAGGAAATATGTTACAGATCTATTGAGTGAGACAGGTATGCTAGGGTGTAGACCTGCTACGACACCAATGGATCCCAGCATGAAGCTCTATGATGATGACACAGAAGAGGTGGACAAGAGAAGGTACAGAGAACTGGTAGGCAAGCTACTGTATGTCACGATCACTAGACCTGATATATCATTTGCAGTGAGTAGTGTGAGCCAGTTCATGAAGCAAACACGCCAGGCCCATATGGATGCAATACACATGATTCTGAGATATCTAAAATCATCTCCAGGTGCAGGCTTGCTATTTAAGAAGGGAAAGGAGATCTCTATCACAGCATGTGCTGATGCAGACTATGCAGGATGCCCCAAGGATAGGAAGTCCACTTCAGGATTTGCAGTCTATGTTGGAGATGCCCTAGTCTCGTGGAGGAGCAAGAAACATACAGTAGTAGCTAGATCCAGTGCTGAATCCGAATACAGGGCTATGGCCCAGGCTAGCACAGAAATGATGTGGGTGAAATCTTTACTTACAGATCTATGTCTTGATATACCGCTTCCTATGATGTTGGAATGTGACAATCAGGCCGTCTTGTTCATTGCAAACAACCCAGCCTTTCATGAGAGGACCAAGCATATTGAGGTTGACTGTCACTACATACGTGACATGATTCAGAAGGGGTTTATTGCTACATCTCACGTCACATCAGAGAATCAGACTGCTGATATATTCACCAAGGCATTACTTCGAGGCCCATTCCAGAAGTGTGCGTCCAAGCTGAGCATGATTGATATCTATGCTCCATCTTGAGGGGGAGTGTTGACGCATATAGAGTACCTGTACCCTTTCGTCATTTTATTTTTCAGTTGTCTTCTATATGTAATTTACCCGTAGGCTACTCTCCTATATAAGAGAGCCTAGGGCTTATGGAATAGAACAAGTCATTCATTTTTCCCAACAGAAATGATTGAAATAGCTGAGAAAAAATGATTTAGAAAAAGAAAGGTTTTTTTTGTGAGAAGAAAAGGCCGAAAAATTGTTATCGGCTTATGTGATGTATTTCTCCCCATCTTGTTTCTCCCAACTTGGTCGATATCACTTTTTTTTCGACAAGTATTGGAGAAAAGGGGAGTATTATGTAGAGTCACAAGTCCATTCAGATGTCAGATTCTCCAGACCGGACAAATGTTCAGACTCTACAGTTCAGTTTCAGACTCAATGTCAGATTGGTTCCGAGTCTTCAATTTCAGTTGCGCACATGTATGCGGTCTTCAGTTTAATGTGCACATGTTTGCCATCACTTTTTCAGTGGTCCTAATTTTTTGTGTTTCGGCCAGAGTTTTCACGTGTTCTATAAGGACTCCAGAGTACAGATCCCATTCCCAAAGCCATGTGGGCTAGGGTTTTCACGTGGTTTCATAGGACCTCTGATGCAAAATTGATGCAACTATAAAGATTGATGACGATAACCTGAACAGTAATGGTAAACCTGATTACTGCTGGAAATAAATGAGTCACAGACCAAGGTTTTAACTGATTTGGGAGCAGAATCAAAATGCCCTGAACTAAATAACTGAAATATGGAAAATGATAGGAAAATTATGTACCATTCACGATGAAGCAAACAAATCTAGGCGGTCTTCGAATCCAAATTAATGAGAACATGCAAAGAAGAACAACGGAAAATAGAATATAAAAAAAATGACACCGGGCACTTTTATCCACCTTGTCTAACCCGAGTAACTAATAAACGATTAGGGCTATTATTATTCTTCCGGTGGCTACAGGCAACGATTACTACTTCTCAACCAAACCAATAGGGTATAGGAGTCCACAGTTAAAGAAATAAGGCAGAAAAAATGCGGGGAATTCACTACTAATTAGCATGCGCTGCAGGGGATGAAAGCACAGAACTTGGACCCGGTCGAAGCTGCAACGATAGGAACGGAATAACAGTGGGCTGCAGGAGAATTGTTGCACTGGCGGCGAGGTGGTTTCGACGATTTACCAGTGAAGGGGGGTGAGGGTTGGTGTTGGCGAGGTAGTGACACGGAGCGGTGATAGGGTGGCAACGCAGAAGGATGCGGTGGTGGTGGCCGAAGAACTAGCGGGGCGAGGCGAGGAGGAGGCGGCGATTGGTAGGGGCGACTGGTTGTCGTCGGCAGGGAGAGGGATGCGAGATGAGAGGGAGGGCGGCAGAAAAGAGATGGGACGAAACGGAAAGGAAGAGTTGGGGTTTCGGGGAGAAAAAAGAAAGAGAGGGGAGGGGGCAACGAGAGAGAGAGAGAGAGAATTAGTGGGAGGGGGAAAATAGTTCTCATCTCATTGCCTTTCCCTAGGGTGGGGGGCCTTTATATAGGTTAAATCCCACCAATCATACAACTAATTACTTTAAATAGAACAAAACAAAAAATGATAATAAGACCTTAAGCCTGCTTCGACGGATTATATATTAGGGGCTCATTCGCAATGAGGGAAGTAGGTCTGATAAGCCAGGGCGCTCTTCCGGACCTCCTGATCGAGAGGTGAAAGACTCGAGTCTTTTACATCATCAAATAAAATTTGAAAATTCAGACTCAATTACTTGAAAAAAAATGTCACGAAGCATAATTAGACGAAATTAAGAAAAAAATGTAAACTTTCTCATGTTACATCAACCCCCCTACTGAGAAGAATCTCGCTCCGTCGAGACGACGTCGCGATAATTCTGGAGTATATCAGGGCGGAGCTATTGAAGCGCATCTTCGTCAATACATGTGCAATCCATCAAAGATCGTCCCTTCTACTTGACTAGATAACGTCGGAAGAGGCCACGTCTAGTCGTCACATCTCGCACATCAGCAATATTTTTTATCTGATCGGCATTAGTCGCAGCTGGTCGTTGGTGTGTATCATCAACGGACCCTACTGGCGGGGTTACATATGTCTGATCATCTCCATGATATAAGAAGAGATCTGAAACATTAAAAACTGGCGATGTCTGGACATTCGGTGGTAGATCAAGTAGGTAGGCATTCTACCCAATTCGTTTGAGGATTCGAAACGAGTCAATCTTTCGGACACTCAATTTTTGGTGGACACTCAAAGGAAACCTCTCTTTTTTTAGGTAAATCATCACTAAATCTCCAACTCTGAACTCGCTCTCTCTGCGATGTAGGTTGGCTTGGGCTTGGTATTTATGGGCCATGGCTTGGAGTTTAGTTCAGATTTTGGTATGGATATGGGTTAGGTGTTTGACTAGGTCCTCAGTTGTTGCACTAGTCCTCCCATGCATGGTTGTGGGGGTAAGATCTAGAAATTGGCGAGCTTGGAAGCCGTACACACTCTCAAAATGGTGATTTATCGATGGATCTATTAGTGGAACTGTTATATGCGAATTCGGCTTGGGGAAGAATCAGATCTCATTTGGATGAAGAGTCCCCTGCAAGACATTGCAATAAATTCCCTAGAGATCTATTAACTATTTCGATTTGTCCATCTGGTTGTGGATGATAAGCAGTGTCGTATTGCAAACAAGTACCGAGACAAGACCAAAGCGTGCGCCAAAAATGACTTAAAAATCTGGTATCACGATCCGAAGTAAAAGAACGAGGAACACCGTACAGTCGAACGACATCACGAAAAAACAAATCAGCGACATGAGATGCATCTGAAGTTTCTTTGCGTGCAATGAAATGTTACATTTTAGAAAATATATCCACAACCACAAAAATAGAGTCAACTTTCCATACCGTGAGAGGTAAGCCCAACACAAAATACATAGTGATGTCTTCCCACGGTCGCAAAGGGATTGGTAGAGGTATGTACAGCCCGATGTTCTGCACGTGGCCTTTGAATCTCTGGCATATTTGGCATTTTTGCACAAATCTTGTAACATCCTTCCGTAATTGTGGTCCATAAAATCGCTCTTGGAGGAGAGTCGCGTTCTTATCCCTTCCAAAGTGTCCAGCTAACCCGTCGTTATACAGTTCTAAAATGAGATTCTCTCGAAGAGAAGTGACGGGAATGCACAGTCGGCGTGCCTTGAACAGAAATCCCTCATGAAGGACATAAGTGGCTGATGAATCATGTCCAGTACCAACACACTCTACATAAATAGGTTCGAAGTCAGGATCAGTGGGGTAAAGATATTTGAGAACATCAAATCTCGTTGTGCTTACTGTCATTGTGGCTAAGACATGTGTTCATCTGCTTAACGCATCGGCCATGCTATTCAGGGTTCTGGCCTTGTACTTAAGGTGGAAGGAGTATTTTTGGAGGAAACTAACCCACTTTGCATGACGCTTGTTAAGGGTTTTTTGAGAGTTCAGATATCTTAAGGCTTCATGATCAGAGTTTAGGACAAATTCACGCTGAATTAGATAATGCCTCCGATGTTTGAGAGCTTGCACCAGAACGTAGAATTCAACATCATAGGAGGAATCAAGCTTGTAAAAATCGGCTAACTAGGCCGACTAGTCGAGTCGGGGGGTAGCTGACTCGACTAGGCCTAGTCGGCCATTAATCGGTCAGCCCGACTAGTCGGGCTGACTAATCGGCGGACTTTTATATCAAGATTTTATTTTTTTTTGCTTTTTTTAAAGCAAACTTATTCTAATATGCTTAATGTTATATTTAAAGCCAATTACTTCTTTTGTTTCATTATATAAGTATAGAAAATATACAAATCTTTGTTAATACATAAGCAAACTTTTTCTCATATGCAATAATATTATATATAAAGTCAATTACTTCTTTTATTTCATTATGAAAGTATAGAAAATGTACAAATCTATGTGTAAAAATAATTTATATATTTAAAATAATTAAAAATTCAAACCAATTAATGGCTGACTAAATCCGATTAGTCACCCGATTGCCGAATAATCCTTAGTCAGTAACCCCACCGACCGAGTAACGACAACCGCTTTCTACAACCTTGGGTGGAATATCGAGATCGAGCTTCATTCAATTTTTCACTAAAAAATGCCACGGGTCGTCCTTCTGACTCAGGACAACACAAATCCCAACATTTGAGGCATCACAGTCAACTACGAAAACCTTGGTGAAGTCAGGAAGTGCCAAGACAGGGGCACTGTCCAATTGATGTTTTAGCTTATGAAAGCTTGCTTTTGCTTTAGGAGTCCACGTTGATGCACATTTACGCGTGCAATCTATTAATGGAGCAGCGTAAGCACTAAAATTTCGGATGAAACGTCGATAAAAAGAAGCCAACCCCAGAAAGCTACGAATCTCGGTGAGGGTTCGTGGCACTGGCCAGCTGTGAATGGCTTGAACCTTGGAGGAGTCAACTTTGAGTCAGTCAGCAGTGACAATGTATACCAAGAAAAGGACCGTGTCAGACATGAAGGAGCATTTCTTGAGGTGGACAAACAATTGTTTAGTTCTCAAGGTTTCTAAGACTTGCCGCAAGTCGGTTAAGTGGCCGTCTTTAATCAAGTTGTAAATCAATGTCATCAAAGTACACAACCACAAATTTGCCGATGAAGGATCGCAATACCTGATTCAGGGTTTGCATGAAAGTGCTGGGGGCATTAGACATGTCGAAGGGCATTATTGTCCATTCATAAAGGCCCTCTTTGGTCTTGAAAGCTGTCTTCCACTCATCTCCAGGCCGGATGCGAATCTGATGGTACCCGCTATGAAGATCCGTCTTGGAAAATAATTTGGCACCCGATAGCATGTCGACCATATCATCAAAACGTGGAATCGGAAAGCGATACTTGATCGTTACCTTGTTGACAGCACGGCTATCCACGCCGCACATCCTCCAATTGCCCATTTTTTTGTCGTAAGTAGAGCAGGAGCAGCCACAAGACTCATGCTCTCTCTAACATACCCACGTCACAGAAGATCGGTGACTTGCTTACTCATCTCTTCGTGTTCACTCGGGCTCATTCGATAATGTGGTAAATGTGGTAAGCTTGCTCCAGGAACTAGGTCAATGTGATGTTGAATGTCACATAATGGGGGTAACCTTTCACGTAACTGTTGGAGCATTCGTTGTATGCGCCCATTGTGTTGTAACAGGGTAAATGGATCCTGGAGGAGATCCATTTACTCCATCCAGTGTTTAGCCCCACATCGTCCAGTGGTGGGACCTTGGAGGCTCTGGAGAGGCTATATAAGGAGCCCCAGACCTCCTGTATCCATTGAGAAAAGGAATAGAATATCCGCCCCCTTTGAGGGCTTCTCCCGTGGTTTCATCCCGCTCCTCACGGAGTAGGGTTCCACGTAAAATCCCGCGTTATTATTTTTCTTATTCTTTTATCCATGTTTCGCTTCTGCTTTCAATTTTCTAACATTGTATCAGAGCGGGTTCGATTCCTGAGGTTTTTAAGTTCTTTGTTGTTATTCGAGATTCGAATTTGAAAGTTGTTTGTATTCGAGAGTTATATTCATCAGAGCCGGTTGATTTTCAAGGTGTGGAGAAAAGAAGAGAAGCATATTGTGTGTTTATTCTGTGAGGTCTAGGGGTCCTTATATAGGACTAAACCCTAGGGTGCTCAGAGGAGAACTTACACAAATACCCCTGTGGGGTTACATAGGGAAACAATACATAAGGAAACAGTGATACATAGGGAAACAGTGCATAAGGAAACAGTGATACATACGGAAACAGTGCATAAGGAAATAGAGGTAAATAAAGAAACAACAATATACGGCAATCTCTAACACCCCCCCTCAAGTTGGAGCATATTCATCAATCATGCCCAACTTGGAAGTTATCCAGGAAAGCCGCTTCTTAGTCACTGCCTTGGTAAAAATATCAGCAAGTTGAAGATCTGTTGGAATGTGCGGCGTGGTTATCTTCCCTCCTCGTACAGTATCTCTGATAAAGTGACAATCAATCTCAATATGTTTTGTTTTCTCATGGAACACAGGATTGGTAGCAATGTAGATAGCTGATTTGTTGTCACAGTACAAGGGAATAGGAGTGGATGTAGCAACATTTAGTTCTTGTAGAAAAGTGAGCAGCCACGTGATCTCACATGTAGCCTGAGCCATTGCTCTATATTCAGCTCCAGCACTAGATCTTGAAACAACTGCTTGTTTCTTGCTTCTCCAACTAACCAGGTTTCCTCCTACCATCATGGCATATCCAGTTGTAGATCGACGGTCTTCAGGAGAGCTTGCATAATCGGCATCAGCATATGCAGTAAGATTTGTGTGACCATTTGCCCCATAGAAGATTCCGTCCTGGCGAGTCTTTTAGGTAGCGAAGGATTTGAAGAACATCTTGCCAATGGTTGTAGCATGGTTTCTCCATATATTGGCTGGCTCTGCTTACAGCATAAGATATATCAGGTCTAGTAACTGTAAGATATAGAAGTTTGCCAACCAGGCTCCTATATCGTGTAGTGTCTTCAAAGAGAGGATCATTGGATGCAGAATGTTTTCTAGGCTCTGCTGGAATTCCTGAGGGTTTGCACCCAAGTAGTCCTGCCTCAGTTAGTATGTCAAGGCAGTACTTCCTCTGTGACATATGTAAGCCTTTCTTAGTACGTAGAGCTTCTATGCCTAGAAAATAGCGAAGTTGTCCAAGATCCTTGGTGACGAATACTTTTTGCAAGAAAGCCTTGGTTTCTAGTATCCCTTGGTCATCATCTCCAGTAATAACCATATCATCTGCATATACAGCAAGAATTACAACACCAATCTGTCGTCTCCTGACAAAAACCGAATAGTCAGATGTAGTCCGCTGGAAGCCCATGGTGCCGATCTCTGTACTCAGTCTATCAAACCAAGGCTCTTGGACTCTGCTTTAGTCCATAGATAGCTTTGTGAAGTCAGCATACATACTCCCCCTCGACTTCGTAACCTGGGGGTTGTATCATGTAGACTTCTTCGTCAAGCTCTCAATATAGAAATGCATTCTTGACATATAACTGAAACATAGGCTACCCCTTTGTTCACAGCCACAGAGATGATAGTTCATATAGAACCCATTCTAGCCACAGCGGAGAATGTTTCGAAGTAGTCTACCCCGTATGTTTGAGTAAAGCCCTTTGCTACAAGTCTTGCTTTTAAACGATCAATAGAACCGTCAAGGGACTGCTTTGTAGTGAAGATCCAGCGACATGCAACTGGTTTACATCCAGGAGGGCATTTGACAAGGTCCCATGTTTTTCGAGACTGTAATGCTTACATTTCTTCATTCATTGCCATTCTCCATCCCTCATCTTGTAATGCACTATGATGATCTTTGGGAACAGAAATAGTCATTATGGCATCTGCATATCTTTTGTCAGAGCAAGATAACCCATTAGTAGAGGTGAAATGAGATATTGGGTGAAGTGTACATTGCCTCTTTGTTCTTCGTAGTGTGATCGGTAGCTCCTGAGGACTATCCGGGGTAGCATTGGTGGGAGCATTCGAGGATGGCGTAGTGTCCTGCAACAGTGGAATAGGTAAAGGAACCTAAACAGGAATAGGCACAGTTCTTCTTTTATACACAATTGGTGGAGGGGGGATTTTTAGGAGAATATCGGACACTGTCTGAGTAAAGAAGATGTTTTGTTAGTAACGATGTCCTGTAGGATCGTAACATATGTATCCTTTTTTAGTTTGAGAATACCCTAGAAAAACACATTTGATAGCACGAGCAGATAATTTGTCCGTGGTATGGAAATTATGGACAAAGGCAGTGCATCCAAAAATTCGTAAGGGCAGAGGGAAAGGTTTCTCCTTGGGATATAGTAAGTTGAAGGGAGTGGAGCCATGTAGAGAAGCAGAGGGGACCCTGTTTATAAGATGAACAGCAGTAAGGATAGCATTTGCCCCAATATATCTTGGGCACCACATCTGGACCATATGGGTGAGTAAGGATCGAGA
>JAZKJV010000675.1:1087500-1091953 GCA_037367405.1 Ottelia alismoides | reverse complement strand
TGGAGGAGTTGTATCATGGCAAAGTGTGAAGTAGTCTGTCATTGTTGCTTCCATAGAGGCTGAATTTGTAGCGTGCTTTGAGGCTATAGTTCATGGATTGTGGCTGCAGAATTTTGTGTTAGTACTTGGAATTGTCGATAGTATTGCCATGCCACTGAAACTTTATTGTTATAATGCCAAACCAATCTTCTTCTCAAAGAATGATAAGTACTCTAATGGTGCAAAGCACATAGAATTGAGGTATTTATCGGTAAAGGAGGAAATTCAGAAATAAAGAGTGTTAATAGAGCACATCATTATTAAGTTAATGATTGCAGATCCACTGACTAAAGGTTTAGCACTTCAATTTTTTTAGATCATGTTGTTAGAATGAATGTTTAAAAGAAGTCCTTGTTATTTCATTAGTACATTTTGTTTAATGCTCACTATGACTATGATAATCTCTTTCGCTTTATGTTTCTGATTGATTTCATTATTATATTATGCATGCATGTTTGCAAATAGATAAATAACAGTGGAAATGGAATTAAAGTAGATGTTATTCTTCTAAATTACATGTGATTGGATTGAATTGATATTGATACTTGGAAGGGCTCATGTCAAGTTGTATGAGGTGTGACCGCCATGACCATATTAATTTAATTCAATAAGGTATATGATTCATGAACATTATAGAAAACTCATAAAATCGTAAGTTTAAGGTGATTATCTTATCATTAAGGATCATATGAACCAAGGGAAGAATATTGGAATAACCCATATGTGGATTGTATGAAATATTGATGGGATAATAAATATGAGTTTTACCGAGTCAATGAATAAATCTAACCAAATTATGTTGATCTGCTTTGATGGTTAGTAGATTATCAGGAGTCGATTACGGTAAGGTTTGATATCTTGTTATCCTCATCGACTTTCTTTATAAAAGAGACATGGTGGCTCGTTACGCAAATCACTAAATCAAGAATCAGAGAAAGACATCAGAAAAACTCCCCATAGTCTGATAGAGTTTTAACGTTTGGGGTCAAGGAAAGGAGAACTAAAGGATCACATCCATTTTTTCGTCATCTCCATTACAAGTTTTTCTTATTTACGATGAAAGGAGATAACTTGTGAATCATTGTATTTTTTTAATGTTGATTCTTTTGTACCATCTTGTACAAATATATCATCAATTGAGCAAATGTTACTTGAATCAAGGAGGTACTATGGAATCATGAAGTTGCTGTAGTATCATTATGTGCACAAGTATTCTACTCGAAAGACTAAATATTCATGATGACAACTTCACCTCATTAGAATTGACCTTGAGAGCATATACATATCCTCGACCATATCAGTTACATTAACTCCGTGTATCGAGGTTCATACGTTTGTATGTATGTGTACATGCATGTATTCAGATATGCATGTATGCATCTATCGAAATATCGCTCTTAATTGTTTTATCCGTTTAATTATTGTGATAAATTCCTACAATTCTCTCATCTGATAGAAAGCATATACGCGGAAAATGCATAGACTACATGTGTTGCATCTTACCACGATGAACTTAATGCGTAAACTAAATATCAAGTATTTTCTTTGATGCAAATAATATTATATGTTAAATTACAGAAATGGACCTTAAGTATGCCTCTAGTCCCGGTTAAAGATTCATTTTGAAACAAAACAAAGATGGGTTTCAAATATAGGCTTCCATAATCTATTGATATACATATACATATACATATATATATGGGATAAATGGGGCTGCCCCCTGGGGGGAGCTAACTTGGCTCCCCCCGCCACATTTCGTCCGATTTTTTTATTTTTTTTTGAAATTTTCTTCCGTGGAATTTCATCACTATATCCCTATATTATGTCATTAAAATTTCGTGCGAAACAGAGACTCCTACGACCTCCATCCAGACAGTCATTTTTTAACGGTAACATGATTTTTTAAATCGACCCCGTTTGGATGGAGGTCGTAGGAGTCTCTGTTTCTCACGAAATTTTAATAGCATAATATAGGGATTTAATAATGAATTTACACGGTTTTAGATTTCAAAAAAAATAAAAAAATTATGTCAAAAAGGGGCGGGGGAAGCTAAGTTAGCTCCCCCTAGGGGGCATACACATTTTTCCCTATATATATATATAGGGTAAAATGGGGCTGCCTCCAGGGGTAGCTAACTTAGCTACCCCCGCTCCATTTTCTCCATGTTTTTAATTTTTTTTTTTGAAAATTTCTTCCATGAATATTCATCACTATATACCTATATTGTGTCATTAAAATTTCGTGTAAACAGAGACTCCTACGGTCTCCATCCACACAATCATTTTTTTAACGGTAACAGGATTTTTTAAATCGACCCCGTTTGGATGGAGGTCGTATGAGTCTCTGTTTCGCATGAAATTTGAATGACATAATATAAGGACTTAATAATGAATTTACACGGTTTTAGATTTCAAAAAATTAAAAAAAATGTGAAAAAGGGGCGGGGGGAGCTATGTTAGCTCCCCTATGGGGCATACACATTTTACCCATATGTGTGTGTGTGTGTGAGTGTATATATATCTCTATATATATACATATATATATATATATATGAGGTTAATGGGCTGCCCCTGCGCCATTTATGGTATTTTTATTTTTTTTTCAAAAAATATCGTCATGTATATTCATCCATATATCGCTCCTATATGCCATTCGAATTTCGTCAGAAATAGAGACTCCTACGACCTCCATATAGACGGTCATTTTTTAACTGGATCCCCCGGCCCCATTTTCATCATTTTTTATTTATTTTTTTTTGAAAATTTCTTCCATGAATATTCATCACTATCTCTATATTATGCTGTTGAAATTTCATACGAAACAGAGACTCCTACGGCCTCCATCCAGACAGTCATTTTTTAACGGTAACAGAATTTTTTAAATCGACCCCGTTTGGATGGAGGACGTAGGAGTCTCTGTTTCGCATAAATTTGAATGACATAATATAGGGATTTAATAATGAATTTACATGGTTTTATATTTCTAAAAAAGTAAAAAAATTATGTCAAAAAGGGGCGGGGAAAGAGTTAAGTTAGTTCCCCATAGGGGGCATACACATTTTTCCCTATATATAGGGTAAAATGGGGTTGCCCCCTGGTGGCTGCCCCGCCCCCTATTTTCGGTATTTTTTTTATTTTTTTTGAAAAATAAAAACATGTATATTTATCCCTATATCCCTCCTACATGTCATTCGAAATTCGTCAGAAACAGAGACTCCTACGGCCTCCATCAAGATGGTGTCGATTTAAAAAATCATGTTACCGTTAAAAAATGACTGTCTGGATGGAGGTCGTAGGAGTCTTTATTTCCGACGTAATTTGAATGGAACGTAGCAGGGATATAGGGATGAATATACATGGACACATTTTTTGAAAAAAAAAATAAAAGAAGCGTCGAAAATGGCACGGGGGCAGCCCCATCAACCTCATATATATATATATATATATATATATATATATATATATGGGTAAAATGTGTATGCCCCCTAGGGGGAGCTAACTTAGCTCCCCCCGCCCCTTTTTTCACAATTTTTTTTATTTTTTTTGAAATCTAAAACCGTGTAAATTCATTATTAAATCCACATATTATGTCATTCAAATTTCATGCGAAACAGAGACTCCTACGACCTCCATCCAAACAGGGTCGATTTAAAAAATCCTGTTACCGTTAAAAAAATGACTGTCTGGATGGAGGCCGTAGGAGTCTCTGTTTCAGACGAAATTTTAATAACACAATATAGAGATATATTGATGAATATTCATGGAAGAAATTTTCAAAAAAATTTTGAAAACATAGAGAAAATGGGGCGGGGGTAGCTAAGTTAGCTACCCCCTGGGGGCAGCCCCATTTTACCCTATATATATATATATATATATATATATATATATATATATAGAGGGTAAAATGGGGCTGCCCCCAGGGAGTAGCCAACTTGGCTACTCCCACCCCTATTTTTCCCTCATTTTTGTATTTTTTTGGAAAATAAAAATTTGTATATTCATCATTATATCCCTCTCACATTCTATTAAAATTTCGTCAGAAACAGAGACCCCTAAGCCCTCCATCCAGACGTCATTTTTTTAACGGTCACATGATTTTTTAAATCGACCATGTTTGGATGGAGGCCGTAGGAGTATCTGTTTCTGACGAAATTTTAATAGAATGTGAGAGGGATATAATGATGAATATACAAATTTTTATTTTCCAAAAAAAATGAGGGGAAAAATAGGGGTGGGAGTAGCCAAGTTGGCTACTCCCTGGGGGCAGCCCCATTTACCTCATATGTGTGTGTGTGTGTGGGGGGGGTTAAATGAGGCTGCACCCTGGGTGTAGCCAATTGGCTACTACCACCCTCATTTCCCCCCATTTTTAAATTTTTTTGGAAAATAAAAAATATGTATATTCATCACTATA